>CATIWR010121382.1:0-70965 GCA_949677035.1 Omphalea diandra | reverse complement strand
ATTTTTATTGTCATCATATTGATTTTTTATTTATGTCTAGATATCAGGAATTGGATCCGTAATATTGAACAGCATGCTTCTGACAATGTGAACAAGATACTGGTGGGTAACAAGGCAGACATGGATGAAAGCAAAAGGGTTTGCTCTCTCTCTCTCTCTCTCTCCATGCACGTCTCTTTTTATGTCTATCTGGGTGTGTCACTCTCTGGGCGTGTTTCACATCTCTTAAGTAAAATTAACTACATTTTTTTTAGGCTGTTCCTACCTCGAAGGGCCAGGCTCTTGCAGATGAGTATGGCATCAAATTTTTTGAGACAGTATGTGGAATTTGTTTATGTTGACATTGGTTAGAAATCTAGTTGATCCTTTGAATATGATGAAGATACTGTCTTGCAGAGTGCAAAGACGAATTTAAATGTGGAGGAGGTTTTCTTTTCAATAGCTAGGGATATCAAGCAAAGGCTTGCTGATACTGATTCAAGGGCTGAGGTACAAATTATTAGCTATTAATCTCTCTTTTTTTATTACACTTGAAACTGGAATTTTGTTAGGTATAATATATTTGATAGTCACAATAATGTATTCTTGTAATAGATCTTAAGATATTGTTGGTATTCATATATTAATGTCTTAAACTTTTCAAGCAGTGGGTAGAAGGCAAAACTTGCCAATTTAAAATTGTGTTAAGGAGATGATGAATATAGGTTGTTTGGTTCCTTGTAGATTAACTTGTTTCATTTAATTCCTCGATTTGATTTTTGTCTGTCACTGGATTGAGTTTGTCACCCGTGTTTATTTTCTCATATATGGAGCATTGTCGTGTTGGATTTTGCAGCCACAGACAATCAAAATTAATCAACCAGACCAGGCAGGAGGGGCTAGCCAAGCTGCCCAAAAATCAGCTTGCTGTGGTTCTTAAAAAAATTCTTCTTGAAGAGTGGGATATCTTCTCAGGCATGTTGGTGGAAACTAATTTTGTTACAACTATGTGATTAGTGCTTGTGTTGTTCTCTCCGTCATTGTTTTTATGACTGCTGCACATTCGGGCGTGAATGCTAGATCCTTCTAATTTTGAGAAATTAAATTATATATCTAGATTATTTCCCTCTAATTTATTCTTGGTGGCAGAGAAAACTCGTCTGTTTCATATATATATTATTTTATAGTTGGAAGACTAGGCCTTCTTTGTTGCGCATTCAAGCAAACCTATTGAATTATGTGATGAAATTGAAGGACACTCCTGGGAGTTATACTCCTAATCAGGAATGATGAATCTTGGCGTGCTTTGAAAATGAACCAGTGAGGTGGATGTTTTTTATTTTGAACTTTGCAAAGTCGAATTGGATAATTCAGGTTTTAAGAAATTAATTACAAAAGAAATCTTTAACCTGTACCATAACTTGCAAAATCAATCCAATTGTGCAAATAAGGAGCTTTCAATCTATTTAAGTCATAGGTTTCTAATAATTTTGGTGCATGTTGTCCAAATGATAGCACAATAAACAATTCTAAGCGGTACTTTTTTAAATAGAAAATTTACAAAAGCTAAAATTTATATTTTTCAGAAATCTGAAAAAAAACAACATAAAGCAAATTAAACAAGAACAAAATAATTTTGGAAAAAAATGTACGTCTTAATATATGTATTTCTGTTCAGTGTGAAATTTTCTTTAAACAATAATAATAAATGAATGTTTGATGTATTAATTTGGTTATGCATCTTATTTACAACTTTCTATTTTCTCTTTCGCTTTCTTTTTATAACCTCATTTAAAAAATTTCTTTCCATAATCTCTCTTTTTTTCCTACCGAACAAGTCATTTCACTTAAAACCTTTATCTTTCACTTTTACCATAATATTTAAATATTTTGTATCAAAATAAGTCATTAATTTGAGACAATGTCTTATAATAACATCCATTATTAAAAAAAAGTCCATATTTTGTAAAAACATTCAAATATCATTAATTAAATATTATGTTTCATCTGAATTAATTATTTCTGCGATAACATTATTTATATCATTAAAACAGTAATTCAAATACTTTACTACGATCAACACATAAAACTTTCTATTTTTGAGTACAATCATATCGATATTTGTATCAATTGCACACAACAAAAGGTATTTGTGCTATTTGATCCAATAATACCTAAAACAAAAAATATTTTTTTAGTTAATTTATAAAATATGATACATTTTAATATGAAAAATTTATACAATGTGATAAGTTTTAATAACATAAAAAGGGTTATATACAAATTTTAGTTAATTTATAGAGCATAATAAGTTTTAATAATATAAAGGGATTGTATAAGAGTGAAAAAAATAATTTATTTAGAATATATAAATTATATAATTTATCAAATTTTATAGTGAGTGTAAAAAAAAAAAAAAAGAGGATTGGAAATAAAATTACCATTATAATTGTAAAGAGGGTAGTGATATTAACACTCGCCAAAGGGTTTTGGCCCTTCTCTCATTATTTTCATTTTATTTAACTATTTTCATTATTATCATATTTTATATATTATAGTGATAGTTTAAAAATTATGCTTTATTCCTTGAATTCTATGAAGTAAAAATTTTTTTAAAAAAATCTTTTTATTTAACTCATGATTAAAAAAAAATCATAAATTTTTATTTATTTTTACTTTGTTTAAGAATATATCTGCACATGCTGCTTCAAAATTTAGAGTATATCATCAAAGAAAAATCAATTTTCACATTAAAAGTATAATTTTGATTAATCCTTTTATAACAACTTATATTTTAAAAAGAATTGATCACAACAATTTAACAAATAAGGTTATATTATTTACGAATGATTAATTTCTTAATATTATATACTGAAAGCATGTATTTTTGTTGCGCTATTGGGGTAAAAAGAACAGCATATTTGTGATATCACAATTAATTAAGCATTAAAATAGTTTCAATGAAGAAAAAACACAATACTAACCAATCCCGTTAATATAAGAAAACTTCAAAAAAAAAAATGAATAAAAAATATTTTTAATAATTTATTGCAAAATAATTAACAATAATACATTATAATGTGAAATTATTTTTATGTTTCAAATTTTCTTTTAAAAATATTCTATTCCAAACTTTTAAAAATTAAAAATATTATCGCTTCACTATCTCATAAAAAATTATATTTATCTGACAATTTAAAAGCATTTTGCACCAATTAAAATATAAGAAATTTAAAATTTTGATTTTTTTTCCTTTTAGAAGTCAATAGAAAAAGATTTACTTTGTGTATTATGAAAATCAATAAAATGTAAGTATATACAATAAAAAGATAAGTTCATACTACGTAACGGGTAGAATAGTCAATGTAACTAATAAAATTTTTTTTAAAAAAAAAACGTGCCAAAAATTTTTAAGGAGTGCCAATATCGACACCTTTACAAGAATCATTGCTTTATAAAAATTTCCATTGGTTGGTACTTGATTTTATAAGATTTTAAGGATTGGGTTAGCCTCATTTAGCCAAATGATAAATAATTTATTGTGCTCTCTAGGACCATAGGAGATAAGATTAAATCTTCTACAGTTAGAATGCCATCCAAATGAGCAGGCAATAAAAGTAAAAAAGTTTAAGAAATTATGAAAATATAATTAATAAATGTCTTGAGTTGTTACTTATATTTATTGGAGAAAATTATTGGTCACTAAAGGAGTTTGATTAAGAGATAGTCTAGAAAAAAATTTTAATTACTGAGGGAGATTATGTAATTTAAATTTTTCTTATTTCTAAGAATTAGGAATTCCTTTTGAAATGGAATAGCTCGACTTCAAGAGGAGGTTTGTAGATGCTTGATCAATCCTTTGAACAGAGTGCTCGACCAACGGGAGAGATAAGAAATTATCCTGCGTTTATAAATAATATTGTAATATTTTATTTAAATATTGAAAAAAAAACATGCAACTATTCTTAAACTTGTGTTTATTTCTTTTTTCTGTTTTTCTAATTTGTGTGTGGAAGTATTTGGTGTTTTTTCAATAATAATTGGAGTCAAAATCCTTGGTTTCGACTTAGGATTAAATCAAACTCACAATGAACATACTTCAAGAGAAATTTGACAAGTTCGTCAATAAAGGAAATTTCATTTTGTAGCAGATTAGGATTATTTTATGCCTAGCTTTGATATTTCATTTTATTTTTTATTAATTTGAAAATTCTAAAGTTATAGATTAAAATTCATTAGTTTGAAGTATAATTGTATTTTTTTTATAAAATATAATTTATTAAAATCATATTATTCTGCAACATAATTATTATAAAAGGTATTAGATAATTTTATTTCTCATTTAACTGATGACAAATGATATAAGATATGAAATTAATATAATTAAAATTTTAGAGTCTAAATCAATCTGGATTTATTATGAAAACATTGCTTATTATTCCTTCAATAATTAAGTTATTTGTCACAAAAGAACCCATGTCTGATGCTTTTCGTGGATTATTACTTTAAATTTACATACAGTAATCATTTCACTTCTATGTTTGAATCAATCAATGTTTGCACATAACTATACCACCAATAGCCCCATTACAAGAGCTAACAAAATCAAAAAAATTATTGTTTATAATTGTTCAACCTAAATTCCAATGGATACATTTTCCTCAAGTAAACCAATTTTATGCGTTATCTACACTTGAACTAAGCCAAATATCAATTGGGAAATGGGTATAGGTTCTAACTAAAAAAAAAAAAAAGAAATCGCAAACTGATTCCTTAAAAAATCAGTATTCATGAATCCTTTTTGCTAGGTTAAGCATGGTTAGGGAGAATTTGAAAATTTTTGGAACCAAATTGAAATTTTAAGGATCTTAAAAATAGAAAATTGGTATCGTCCTAAATTTTCAGTCTGATTCAATTTGATTTTTTATAAATTCAGGACGATTCTGTTTAGTTCAAATATTCAGTTATTTTAATTTATTAAAAATAAAAGTTTATATTTTCTATCTTTATGAATCAAAATAAAATTATATATATATATATATATATATTCACTTTGAATCATTCAAGGACTAAAATAAATAAGCGATAATTTAATAAATTATAACTAATACCTTATATATTAAATATTAAATTAAATTATTTAATGTTTATTAATACTTAATAAAATAGTCTAATTATTAATAATATATACTAATTGAGTGATTTAACTAGTAAAACCAATTTTACATATATATATATATATATAAAACTAGGGTTCAATTTGGTTTTTTTGGTATGGGATGATTACAATATGGTTTGGTCTGGTTTTTGGTTTAAATAATATAAAATTTTCGGTACTGATCTGTTTAAAAAATTTGATACGGTTCGAGTATTTTACTATTCACACAAGAGATTTTTGACTCAATTTGGTTCAATTCTGTTATTAGGTCTAATTCAAAAATTTTTGAGTCTCGTGTTTACCCCACTTTTTAGGTTTATCTATTTATAAAGTATTTATGAATTTTTTTCTATTTAAAATTTAATGCTTGGTGTTTAAAGATATTTATGCAAGAATTTTTTTTTTCTATTTTGGGTTACTACTTTCTATTTTTTAGCAGTAGTTATAAAATAAAAAAAGATATTTTTTTGAGTTAAAAATAAAAAGTTTTACAAATTGGTTGAAATGGTAAATTTTATAATACAAATATAATTTTCTAATTAATCAACTAAAAAATGAGTAATATTTTGCAATGCCTATGTTCGACATGTGAATGGGCAATCACATGCACGTTACTGTAGTGAGGCCATCATCTTTTCCATTCTTCTGATACAATATATAATTTGCTTTAAATGTAACAGCATGCTTCGACCTAAGTGAGCTTCCCTATTCCACAAATTACTATTTTAGTAGATAAACTCTCGTGGCTATTTGACTGACGCAAACATGGGCTTGCAAAGGCGAATTCAAAAGTTAATTCCAATGGGAGGCAAGCTTATGTTTTATCCAATAATATTTTTAATAACAGAACATATATTTCTTATAAATTCAAGAAACAACATCATGACAGTTATAAAAAGCAAAACTTATTTATCTAACTACTAAATTAAATGGACAAAAATAATATAATATACCTTAAAACATCCAAGAGTTTATATAAATCTAACTATCCAATAAATCTTGAGTTCAGGGATATGCCTATAAACAACAACGTCAATAAATATATATAAGAAAAATATAACAATTATCAAGTAAAATTCTTAAAAAGTGTATAAATAAATATAATCAAATATGTAATAAATAACCTTTAACAATTGTTCTTACGAGTCTTTATATTTTTATAATGTTGAGTGATTTTTTCATTATTCATACCATCAAAGATGTCTCTTTCAATATATGTGACTAAATAATCATTCATTCATGAATCACTTATCCTATTCCGCAGTCGATTTTTTATTATCTTTATTATAGAGAACATCCTTTCAATTGATGTTGTAACAATTGATAAAATCAAAGTCAATTTCACAAGTAAATAAACCAAAGGATATACAACATCTTTATTTGATTCAACTAATTTTTGAATAGGTTCACTAATGCCTTTTAGTTTTGAAAATCAATCATCCGATCTCATGTCAACAATATAATTCTCAAGTTGGTTGCCAAGAGTCATAAGCTCCACCTTTGAGAAATCCATAGGATAAAATTGAGCAAGACAAGCCAAACTTTTGATTATCAAAAGCATAAAATGATTCTTTTGGATTCAAGCATGCTACACAAAGAAGTAACTTAGTATTAACCTCGGTGAAGCAATTATTAAGCTTTTGAAGTTGCATATCAATTATGGTATAAGAGAATTCAACTCGATAGTAGTGTAAATTTGTTATTTGTTGAGCATTTCGATGTGAACATCCTCAAATTATAGAATTATCATCTATATTTGGAATTGTTATACTGCACTTTTCACAAAATTACGAAATTTCACCAAATAAGGACTCCTACCATCATCTCTCATTACTTGGAGACAATTTTTGGACACTTTAATCAAAGCAACGACATTGATGATATCTTGTTCTTTTCTTTGTAATGCTTGAGATAATTCATTTGTGACCCCCAAGATAATCTCCATCAAATGCAAGTTGAATGAAAATTCATAAGATTGGATAGAATCAAGAAGACCATATGCTTCACCTTTTCGCTTTGAAGTTGTACCTTCTAAATTATCTTAAGAACAATAATAACATAGTCAAACATCACAATAACCTTTGGTAAAGATCCATAATGTGAGCTCCAACGTGTGTCACTGGGTCTTTAAAGAGAAGTTTCTTGATTTAAACCCTGACCACTTGAAATTTCTCCATTTTGAAATGCTTCAACAACCTTATCACGTTGCTTCTCATGAAGATCTTTTCTTTTACAATAAGCTCCTACCACATTCAATGAGCTTGCAATAATATTAAATAATGAAACAACTTGCACATGATTTTTTGCTATTGTTACAAATGCTAATTGCAATTGGTGAGCAAAATAATGAACACAATGTGTGGGACAATTCTTTTTCATGATCAAAGTTTTCAAACCATTGATTGTACCTTGGATATTGCTAGCTCCATCATAGCCTTATCTATGAAGAGATGATAAGCACAATCTATGCTTGGAAAGTTATGCTTTTATTCTGAACTTCAAAGATAAAGAAGCTGTATCACTAACATGTATAATACCAATGAAGCGTTTAAGCACATATCCTTTTGCATTCGCATAATGTAAAACAATGGCTATTTTGCATTCTCATAATGTAAAACAATAATCATTTGCTCTTTAATAGAGATATCATGAGATTCATCAATGAGAATAGAAAACAATCCACCTTATTCTTGGACATCACTAATTATAATAATAGTGGTTTCAATAGCAGCTGCTTATACAATATCCTTTTATATCTCAGAAGCAATAAATTTGAGGTTTCCATCAACATTTTTCTAAAACAACATTGGTGATGGCTTGATTATGATTAGGTAAGAATTGTAAAAGCTCATAAAAATTTCATTTTTGGTAGAATTTTTTGATTCATTATGGCAACAAAAAGCTAATCCTTTGCTCAAAAGGAATAGAACACAATCCACTATTGTGGTTAATTTAATTTGATAGTCCTTGCGAGCTTGATTTGATTGTGTAGCATAAGCAACTTGAATATGTTGCTTTTGATTTATTAAATTTTCACACTTCTTCCTAGTTTTGTTGTGAGCACTATTTAAACCTTCTATATGAGTTTGAAATCTTTTTTCTTTTTTTAATTGGAAAATCCAGCCATCGCAAAAGTATCACTACTTTTTTAATTTCCAAAAAGATAAAAACATAAGCAAAATGCTACATCTTTGGTAATACTATACTTTAACCAATTCTTATATTCTTTAAACCATATTGATACAAATCGACAATAAATGTTCCCAAACTTTCTTTGTGGAAAATAATGGTCTAAAGATTGACAAGCTCCTTTTTGTAAATAAAACGTTCATATCTTATCACGATCATTGGGATGATAACATGATTTTTTTTCATAAAATAGGATCTAAAGGAAGATCATTTAAATTAATTTCTACATGAGACCTCTTTGAAGAGTTGAATCCATGATATTTGACAGTAGCATCTTAGTTTGTAGGAGATTCTTCAACCGATACTTTTCATTTTATCAAAAACTTGTCCATACCTGATACCTTAAACAAATTCATATAAACCTATTCAGCCATTATTATCCACCATAATTTAAATGGGGAGTTACAATTTCAAATTTATGCATTTATTAATAACTATTGTTAAAATAAATAGAACATCTATTGTAGTTCATGATAAATAATTACTAATTTAAAAAAAAAAAACTGAACAATCATGTTTTGAACTAACATTTATCTTTACTTCGTAGATTATATGATTAGAAACTAATTCCAAATTCATGTATATGTTAAACAATTCTGAATTCATGTATTTATTAATCAAAGCCACCACTTAAAAAAAAACTAAAATAATATGATTTTTAAAAAAAGGACAAAACAAGTAATAAAACAAAATAACTTGTATTTAATAATCTCTTTATCCTTTTCTTGATACAACTTTGATGGAAGAATGAATTTGAAAAGAAGTACCATTGTTTTATTTTCAAAGAGAAGGAAAAGTGGTTTTTTGTTTTTAAGGGGAAAGTAACAAGGGTTTTGAATTTGTTGTGAATAAGTGGTCTTAGGAGTAAGAAACAAAAAAAAAATTATAAATAAAAGTAAAACAACACATGTAGGATGAACTAATGTATCATTGTTTGACTTTTGTTCCCTTTTTCTTATTTTCTTAAAAAAAATGTTTAATAATATAAGTTAGTGGTTGGTTAACTTTAGTAAGTGGAGTTGTCTACACCCTATCAAAAACTTTATGAGACGATTGAATAAAATATTTCACATAATTAAATTAAGAGGCAAAGACAATTTTCACCATGCGGGCAATCATTATATACATATGTAAGTCTCTTATAAAGATTAATGGGGCAGTGGGAGCAAGTGTCGCCATTACCCCTAATGTAAATCCACCCTTGTGGGCTTGTTAGTTAAAAAGGGAGGGAATTGCAAACTAATTTACATACTCAGGACTCTTTAAAATAAAAAGTTTAGTTGTAGTTATACAACAAAATATATTATTTGTACGTGTTTTCATTGTAGTTTCTAGAAGTTAATAGCAAGAAATAATAATATTATTATACTATTGTGGTTAATATTATAATTAAGAGAACAATAGTGGTTGTGGTTAATATTATAGTTATGCAATATAGTTAACAAAATACAATGATTTGAGTTAGGTGCTACCATTTTAGCTATTGATAAAGCCTGCTATTGTGGTTGGACTTGATGTCTGTGCACTCTTTTTTATAATAACAATGCACAAACTACAATGATACAAGTGACATATTATGAACAAGTAAAACAGGCATAATTCGTAAGCATTGGAACGCTCAATATATAGTAGCAACCCCAAACATGAGTTTTAAGAGAAATCACAAATAAAAAGAAAACAAATAAAATTATGTTATAATTATTACCAATCTCTTTGAAATCAGATAATTGCAATAAGCTTTGTAATGCAAGTGAGCCAAATTCTTCTGTGAAAATGCTAATGAGTTGTGCTTTAAAAATGCTTTCTCAATTTATAATTATTTACCCTAAAAATCTCAAGATCAAATTTAGTTGCTTAGACTCCCTTGTTAGGCATTGTTAGCATCAATCTTTAAGAACATGAAAAATAACAATTGACCAAGATCAATTGGAGCTGATATATAGGCAAGAAGCTGTTAATCAAAGATGAGCATAATTATGTACAAGAAAAAGAAGAAGAAGAAGAAAAAGAATAAGAAGAAGAATAAGAAGAAGAATAAGAAGAAGAGAGATCTAAGGAAAAATATCATTGCTTTTATGTGTAGGGTTCGAAACCCCCATCTGCACATCATATTTACTTATATACAAGTATTATATAAGAGTTTTATTAGCATACAAAGTCCATCACTTAGGATTTAGATATCTACAACTTTTATCTACCTATATTGTGGCTAAGCCCAAATCTAAGACTTCAAATGTATCTAAAATTCAAAGGTCCATTACTTTTGAACTAGACCAGACTTGCTCCATAACATATTTCCATCAATCTTATAGATCCTGTTGGACTAAGATGGTTAACCCCAAGTCTTGGACCTCTTTTGATCTTGACAAAGGAGATTGATCATGTCTAAATGTTTCAAATTAGTGCTGTTTTGCAGCCTTTAGTTATTATCTAAGTTGGAAGTTGGATATAGCTCAAAATCTTTAAAGAATGTAAATGTATTCTAAATTGTGACTGCTACCTTGAATTCGCGATCGTGATCTATTAGAAGACTTGCAAGAAGGTAGGCAGGTGAAATCGTAGAACCATTCTCGACTGCGATTCATCCAAATGATTGAGTCCAAAATTGACAGAGGAATTTGTAGTGTGTGTCACGCCATAATCGTGACTGCGAATTTCGAAATAACTCAAGAGGGAAACAAGTCCACAACCATAGCATGACAAGTGTCCCAGCAAATCGTTGGAAGTCAAATTTCGTGAAGGCATCTTGTTGGTAGCGATCGCAAATCATGAGAAAGAAGATGACCATATTTGTCAGATGAATTCGCGACCTGTATAAGAAAGTTCGCAACTGCGACTTTTGAAAGTAGGTGAAAGGCAACAACTACATTTTCATAGTAAAATAATCAAAAGTTGCCACGTGGACTAGTCGTTAGACACAAATGAGGTTTTCCTTAAGGAATTTGGATTTTGCGACCGCGAATGAGTAGTAGCGATCGCAAATTTAGACTATCAAGCATTTAATGCAAAAATCTGTCTAGCGCATTTTGAAGATCTTATACCAATTTTATTGCAACGTCTCTTTGGTGGGTAGAGGCTATAAATACCTCACCAAACAGATGTAAATGCAAGAGAATTAACAACTTTGTAACCAAACTCTTATAATTTTGCTACTCATTTTCTTCTATTTTTTAAGTCATTATCAGGTGTGAGCATAAAGACCAAACTGTATAGGTTGTAGTGTGAGAATGTAAAAACACTAATAGAGATTGTTGTGTGACCCTAAAAAACACATTTGTAGAGGTTGTTGTGTGAACCTGAAAAACATAAGTGTAAAGGTTGTTGTGTGAGCCTCTAAAACACAAGTGTAAAGGTTATTGTGTGAACCTTAGAAAACACAAGTGTAAAAGTTTGGTATGAGCATGAAAACACCATTGATAGTTAGTGGAATTCCCAATTTCTAAGAATTTTAGAGTGGACATAGGGTTGATTATACCTGAACCACTATAAATCATGTGTCCTTCAATCTTCTTCTACCTTTCTATTTTAATTTTTTTTACACCAATTCAACCCCCCTTCTTGGTGCTAAGTGCCAACAGCTTGGTATGTAACTATGGGCATGTTCCATGCAAGTGGACCTTGTGTTTATGGATATTTTTATGGTATGGTAGTCTAACCTTTCTATAGTATAACTATAATAACTCTTACCATACTCATCTAAATGAATTGATTAATTTTTTTTTCAAATAAAATAGACATATAATGATATAACACAGTCAAATTTCAGGTCAGTATAAAATTTTAGGTCAATATAAGAAACAGAAGTGTGATGAACTTTTGAATTCTACCCTATTTCAATGTCATCTCAGTTTGAGTTGGTATTACAATCTTCGGTAAATCTCAAATTGTATAACTCAAATTACAAAATTGATTTATCAGAAGTTACACAACACATAAAAGAACATTTTTTTTATGTTTTACTAATTGTCTAATTGAGTCTATAAAGTCATCAAAACAAATGACCAACAGGGTGAACAGGTTTTTAACATGTTGACAATCAATCATGATAAATGGGCAATATCTCATCAACCATGACAAATTTGGCAAAAATATTTTACAAACATGTATATTAGACACAAATATATAACTTTAAAGTTTATCACATCACTAAATTCCCATTATATGGCCATCAAATTTATTGTAAAACAAAATTAAAAGATTGATGAGGTTTCATCTGATTCAGGGTCAGACATAATCAATGAGCCATATTTTTTTCCATATAACAAATCAAGCAAAGTTACTGTAAGGTATTTAGAGGGGATATAACCCTACAAATTTAATGTTTTGTAATTTGTCTAAATCAAAACATAAGGTCATCAAAATATATGAATATAGTCAGACTGAGAAGATTTTAGCGGTTGTAAACCAGCTCTAATGAAGGAGCCATATCTCCTCACACACGCACCAAGGTAAGCAAAACTATTTCACATACACTTATATGGTGCATAAAGTTATAGCTTTCATATTTTACACTTTCGCTAATTCCTCTTCTAGGGTTATGAGATCGTAGGTACAAACAACAAAACAAACACTTATTTCTTTTGAGCTCCAACCTCCATACATGAGTTCTACCTCAAATTACTCCATAATTCTTCCTCATCATGCATGTTTAAAATGTTATGAGGGAGAAATTTTATATGGGAAGAATATAAAATCACTTGCCTCTTTTACCAAAACTAGAAAAGCTTATGGTTTCCTCCAAGCTAGCTTACTCTTCTCCCTCTCCTTATTCTTCTTCTTCTTCTCCTTCCCCCTTCCTTCCTTTCTTACTTTCTATTTTTTGAACCCTCTTATGTCTTTTTGGCTCTCTAGTTTGATTCTAAAAGATGACAAATTTAATTTGTATGCCTACCCTTATAAGACAAAATCGTGGTGTCTCACTACTATTGGTTGGAAGTTCAATATTCCATTTTAATCCCTCTTCTTCACTCTTTCATCACCTCATCCTTCTCCTAATCCCTATATGCTCCTTATACTTTTAAATAAGCTATAAAACTCCATTATTTATGATGCTATATCATGCACACAACATAACAAAATTTTCCCTACAACTATGCAAACATTACATATACGTTCAAGTGTTCTAAATGCAATTGTGCAAGTATCATCGTCATGATTATCCAATTCACATATCTAAATGATCATTTATCCATTGCATATGTTCATGTGGGATTGCAAATCATTTATACAATGAATATGTTCATGTAAGAATGCTAATGATTGTGGATAGGGATATTACATTTCTTCCCCTTTTATAAAGAATTTCATCCTTGAAATTCAATACTCATAAATAAATATGGGTATTGTTGTTTAATGTTCTCTTCGATTTCCTAATTAGCTTCTTTTTGTGAGTAGTTTCTCTATAACACCTTAACCGAAGGAATTTCTCAATTTTGTAACTGTTTTGTCTTGTAACTAATGATTTTCATTAGTTTATTCAATGTAACATACATCATCTACAATTGTTATTGTTGGATACCTAAGTATATGTGTATGATCAGACTGATACTTTCTGACACATATTCTGAGCATACTCACATGTAATACATCATGAATCTAAGTCATCTCTAGTGGTAGTGCTAGCTTGTAAGCTAATGGACTGATTCTTTCTAGGATCTCATATGCTCCTATGTATCGAGGACTCAGTTTCCCCTTCTTGCCAAATTGAATTATTCTTTTCCTTGGTGAAACTCAAAGGAACACTTTCTCTCCCACTTCATATTCCATTTCTCTTATGTGTTGGTCTGCGTAGCTCTTTTGCCTATATTGTGTTGCTTTAAGCTTGCTCTTGATTACCTTTACCTTGTCCATAATGTCTTGCACTAGTTTTGACCCTTCTAAAACATGCATCCTTTCTTCATCCCAATAGATAGGACTTTAACATTTTCTTCTATATAGTGCTTCGCCATATCTATACTACTATGATAATGATTATTATAAGCAAATTTAATTAACTCAGTATATTCATCCCATACACCTTTGAACTCTATCACACAAGCTCGAAACATGTCTTCAAGTGTTTGAATCCTCCTTTCTGATTGCCCATCTGTCTGAGGATAAAAAGTAGTACTGAAACTCAATTTGGTACCTAATGCCTATTGCAAACTAACCCAAAATTGAGATGTAAATCATGGATCTCTATCTAATACAACAAACACTGAAATGTAATGTAATTTGACAATTTCATCCACATATTCTTAGCTAGGTGCTTAAGTGAACTACCCCATCGAATAGGTAAAAAGTGAGATGACTTAGTTAGTCTATCAACGATCACCCATATAGCATAATTCTTCTTCAAAGTTCTTGGTAACCCATATACAAAGTCCATAATTATTCTTTCCCATTTCCATACTGAAATCATTAATGGTGTCAATTTTCTAACTAGTGCTTAATGTTATATTTTGATATGCTGATAAGTAAAACATGTTGAAAGACAGGTTGCTATAACTTTGGTACATCTTGGTTTGAAATTTTGAGATGATAATATTTTGATTTCAGGTGAATTTTAGAAAATGTCTGTGCTCATTGTAACTAGTCAAATAGATAATATATCCTTAGTAAAAGATGCTTATTCTTCATAGTAACTCGATTTAACTACATGTAATAATTACATAGTCTCATTACCCCATCTTTATTTTTAACAAATAATACTAGTGCACCCTAAGGTGACACAATAGGTCTAATGAATCCTTTTTTAAGTAGTTCATGCAATTGAGACTTTAAATCTCTGAACTCATCTAGAGCCATCCTAGAAGGTGGAATGGATATTGGCACAGTTCCTAGGACTAACTCAATTGTGAATTCTATCTCCCTATCGAGTGGCAAACAAGGTAAGTTAGTTGGGAACACATATGGAAACTCATTTACTATAAAAATATTCTCAAGTAATTCATTTATGAATCTTGTGTCTACCACATGTGCCAAATAAGTCTTATAATCACTTTTAGTCATGTGAAAAGCCTTGATAACAGAAACTATACATGTAGGTACAATTTGCCTTTCCCCTTGAAACACAACTTGTGTATGATTTAGTGATTCCAGAACAACTTTCTTAGTAAAATAATTCACTATTGCATGATATTTGGACAACTAGTCCTTACTTAGTATCACATCAAATTCACAAAGTGGCAATAATACTAGATCATCATTCAACTCAATGTCAACAATATGAATCCATAATCATGACATACCTTATCTATAATCATCACATCTCTTAAAGAAGTACTAACACATAGATTAAAACTAAAGGTTGATGTTTACTATATAATTGTGATGCCATGTTCAATGAAATGAATGAATATGTGGAGCCAAGATCAATTAATGCGTTAACTTCTAAATCATGTAGAAAAAATTTACCAGTGATTACTTTTAGAGCAACGACAACTTCTTGCCTAGTCATGGCAAATACTCTAGCCTGTGTCGGCGGTCTAGAACTCTGAACTTCTGATATGCTCATACCTTGGCCAATTGTGGTTATTCTATCACTACCTCTACCCCTGCCAAATGATACTCCAACTCCAATTGCTTTTGAAACTTCAACTGTGGACTCTGATGTAGCTTTGCCTCTGCCTCCTTCTGACATTCTGGATCTTTCAGGATAATCTCTAAGCGTATTTTCAAAAGACCTATAAAGTAGCACCTACTAGTCAATTTTTTACATTCACCTATATGTTACCTGCCATAATGTACATATGAGGGTCATTGTTGCATAACTTGGCCTTGACATCTGCCTGTACATGATGAAATTTGTAATCTATTACCTTTATAGCTAGAGTAACCACCCCTAGCACTAAACTATGATGGCATATAGTCTCCACATTTACCTTTCTTTTTGTTAAAATCCACAAACTCAATAGGCCCTCTTTTTACTCGTTGCTCTATCTTTTCTTTCCAATCTTTCCACCCTGATTGCAGCAGCTTTTAGCTTAGTATAACTTTCAAGATCTGTAACTGTGATCTTACTTCTGATCTCATATCTCAATCCCTCTTCAAACTTTTGACATTTAGCTTTGTCAATAGCCACCATGAAGTATGCATAATGAGATAATTGGTTAAATTTTACCTTATACTCAGCTATAATCATCTCCTTTTGCTATAGGTTCATAAATTCCCTTATTTTATCATCTTTATACACTTCTAGCATGTAATTGTTATTGAACTCATGAAGAAAATCATCTCATGTAACCACAAAAGGTTGGACATCAATCCCTGAAATGGTTTCCCACCAATCATATGCATCCCCCTATAATAGCAAAACTTCATAATCAAACTTTTCTTTTGGTATGCATTCCATCAAATTCAAAACTCTCTGTGTTCTTTTTAGTCATGTTTCTGTCACTGATGGATCTATGGTTCACAAAAGTCAGCTACAACTTGTTTTCTTAATTTGTCATACCTTTTTTCTCTTTGAATTTTTAGACCCTATACTATTGGTTCACTGATTCTATGTTATGGTTGCACATGAGATATGTGTTGTGCATGAGAATGTGTAAGAGATCTAACTCTTTCAGTAAGTTGATCTCTCAATGGTTGGCATGATGCTTTTATGGAATGTAAATCGGCTGACTCCTCTCTCCTTGTTGAGCCATGGGTACTACCATGGCTACCCTTTATTAATGCCATCTAGACAAATAAGATTATGTCATATGATAATGCATAATAGTGCAAAAGTCATGTTATGTTCATATTTATGTCCCTATGGAACCAATCCCTACTCTGATACCAAAAACTATAACGACTATTTTCATTTACAAATCATGACATTCATGTCCAAAATTATATATGCATAAAGGTTGATTCATCATTCATACATCTAACATGTATTCAACGTAAATATATGTTAACTAATGTTCAGGACTAGTGACCATAATCTGGTTCCTATCTAGATATATGTACATGGCACAAGGAGAGAGAGAATTGGAATTCAGTCGATGACCCGTGATCTATGTGTCTCTATGCAAACTTTATGCACCAAAGTATCCAAACCCTATGCTTCAATATCTAAAAAATATAATTACGATTTGTTGGATCGTGACATAATAAATAAAAACAATAATCAGATTCTTATGGCATAACTAACAATCAAATATCACTAGGATACATTACAAGTATAACAATTGACTATTTAAGTGCAAATGCAATAGATTGATTTTTGTCGTGACCTTATAAGGCAAACACTGCTCTTGGGAATTCTTGTGATTCAAATGACATTTGATTTTGCTGGCCAACATATAACAAGTGAATAATTTTATTAATAACACGTGCCACTAGGACATATTGGTCCCATTTTCCAAGTGATTTTCAAGTGTTTGACAAGTCGGTCACAACATCCTTTTAGTTTCATATGCAAGTGTTCATTCACAATGGTATACCAAGCAATCATTAAGAGCATGTAATTCTCACTTGACTTGTATTCACATGTAAAATATAACAATTCAATCACATATACATGCAATAGAAGATAATCATATCATAAAATTATCACACATACACATTAGAATCTAGTTATGGTTTTTACTCACCTTTTGATGTGACCAACCATTATGGTAGGTTTTGATCTCTCTCTAGGGCTTCCTTAAAGTGTTTAGATCCTAACATTTGATGCATACATGGTCAATAGTATGTCAAAATGATTATGAATGCTTAATATGTAACTATAGGCATGTTCCATACAAGTGGACCTAGTGTTTATGCATATTTTTCTTGTATGACATCCTAAGCTTGCTACAGTATAACTATAATAACTCTTACTATACTTATCCAAATGAATTAATTCTTTTCTTTCAAATGGACTAGATGCATAATGATACAACATATAAGACATATAGAAAATGTGGTAAATTTTTGAATTCTGCTATGTTTCAATGTCATCTTAGTGTGAGTTGGTCTTGCAATCTTGGTAAATCTCAAATTGTAAAAATTAAATTGCAAAATTGATTTACCAAAAGTTATAAAACAATAAAGGAACATTTTAGATGTTTTAATCATTGTCTAATTCAATCTATAAAGTTACCAAAACAAATGATAAATCTTAGGGTGAATAGGTTTTCAATATGTTGATAATCAGTTATGATGAAAGAGCAATATCTCATCAACCATGATAAATTTGGCAAAAATATTTTATGAATGTATATTAGACATAAATATACAACATTTAATTTTAGTACATCACCAAATTCCCATTTTATGGCCATAAAATTCTTATAAAACAAAAATAAAAGACTTATTAGGTTTCATAGGGTTCAGGGTCAGCCATAATCAATAAGCCATATTTCTTTCCATGAAACAAATAAAGCAAAAATACTTTACAAGTATTTAAAAGGGATATAACCCTATAAATTTCATATTCTGCACTTTGTCTAAATTAGAACATATGGTCATCAAAATATATGAAAATAGGCAGATTGAAATGATTTTAGTTGGTCGTGAACCAGCCCCAATGAAGGAGCCATATCTCTGCACACACACCAAATTAAGGAAAAAATGCTTAACATGAATTTAGATGGGGTGTAAAACTACAACTTTCAGATTTTATACTTTCCCTAATTCCTCTTTTAGTGTAATGAAATCACGAGTATAAAATCTATTCTAACAATAAAACCAACACTATCAGCTCTTGTTTCTTTTGAGCTTCAATCTCCATACATGAGCTCTACCTCAAATTACTGCATAATTCTTCCTAATCATACATGTTAACATGTTATGAGGGAGGAATTTCATTTAGGAAGAATATAATCTTTTGCCAAAACTAGAACAACTTATGGTTTCCTCCAAGCTAGCTCACTCTTCTCCCTCTCCTTCTTCTTCTTCGTCTTATTCCTGCTTTCTTCCTTTCTTACTTTCTATTTGCTGCTCTCCCTAAATTTTTGGCTTTCTAATATGATCCTAAAAGATGACAAATTTAATTTGTATAGCTACCCTAATAAGACAAAATCATGGTGTTTCACTACCATTGGTTGGAAGTTAAATATTCTTATTTTAGTTCCTCTTCTTCACTCTTTCATCACCTTCATCCATCTTCTAATCCCCATATGCTCCTTATACTCTTAAAAAAGATCTAGAACACCATTATTTATGATGTAATATCATGCACACAACATAAGATAATTTACCCTGCAACTCTACAAACATTACATATATGTTCAAGTGTCCCAAATGCAATGGTGCAAGTGTCATCATTGTGCCTATCCAATTCCCATATCTAAATGATCGTTTACCCATAGCATATATTCATGTGGGATTGCAATTCATTTATGCAATGAATGTGTTCATGTAAGAATGCCAATGAATGTGGATAGGGATGTTACACAAACAATCTATGAAGAATCAATATTGCAAGAGGTGAGAAATATACATCATATGATCCTTAAGGATAACAAACTATTAAGTAATGTGATTCAAATTCAAGTGCATAAGTTATAATAGATCATGTTACTCCCCTTTTATTTCAAATTTTATGCATTGTTAATGTAATTTACATATATTAAGTGCTTTACAAAAAAAATTCATATATATACCTATTACCGTTGGTAAATGAAGTCACATGTAATACATTTTCCATATTTTTTCATGAAAATTTGCCTTCTCCTTTACCTTGGCTTGCTTTCTCATATCTTTTATCCTTAACTTATTCACTTATAATATTGCTTTTCTTTTCTTCTCCTCCTTTGTCATTATCAACAAGAGACACATAAGTATAGTAATAATAAAGGTAATGGAAACTCAAATGATAGTAAGCAAAAAGGGAAGATATTTATAGCATTAAACATATTGTCCCTTACATCAACTATTTTTGAGAAAACAAAGACAAAGATAAAAGAATAAAGATGAAACAAAGATAAAATATATAACATGAGATGGAAGGGATGATTAGAGGCAAGGGTCCTATAGATGGTTCTGGGGTTTGTCAATAGGCTCAGTTACTGTATCTAACTCTATTGCAATAGCTGGAGTTCCAGGTTGCAAATTTAAACCTTCCACTATCTAATCTAAGGTCTGGTTGACATCCTTTATGTCCTTCTAGAGTTTTTACACCTTTTGGCGAAGAGAGACAATAGAGGACTCACCTATTGAACTGTACTAGAAATGGTTGGTAATTGATAAAAAACCTACTTTTAAAAGTAAGAGAGAGATGTTGTAGGAGCAGTAGCACTAGTTCTAGTCCCTTTAATAGTAGTAGTTCTTATTTTGATAGCTTCCTCAATATCTTTATCCTCCTGTTCTTGTTCAGGGGTCTCTATTTTTTCTAGTATTCTCTTGATTGGGCTAGTGTTTAGCCTTTGAAGGATCCCCATGCTCTAAAGTGTCATTTCACTTGTTGATTCATTGTGTGGTAGTTTTTCCCACACAATGTTCTTTTCTTCAAGTTTTTCCTCTGTTGGGGGTATTACTTTATGTTTGGCAATTATGGTAAATATAGTGACCCATCATAAATTTGTTACCTCTATCTTTTTGTCCATCAATTCTTTGCATTAAGAACAAAGGTATGTTTCTCCTTTGCTTATTCTTCATGCACCAGAGATAGAACAAGTTTGTACTAGTGTAGTTGCCATTGGATTGAGCTCTCCTGTTGATGTTCCAAGTAATGAATAGTGAGCTATTCTCAAGGCTTTGCTCTTTGTATGTGATGCGTTGCTATTATTATTGTTATAGTTGCTCTTCCCATGCATTATTGACATCAAAATTGATTTACATCTACTTTGAAAGTGGGTGGAGGCTTTATTATTCCACTTGTGGTGGCATCAAAACATTTCACCAGTTCATTTGTCCTTAGAGTGTATTTTTTGCCAAAAAGTTAGAAATTGATCATACCTTCTTGAGTATATGCATGGAAATCACTTCCCATAACTTCCAATGTAGCGAGAAATTCTACTGTAAGCTCAACATAGGAGAGCTCTTTTTTTTATGACAAAAGAGTTCCCACTTTATCCCTACCATTAATTCCTCCACTTGTTCTGCTAATCCATACCTTTGTAGATCACCCCATTCAAAGAATTTACCTCCCCTAAGATGTCTTTTAAGTAGTTTGAAGACCAATTCCTTTTTCTTCTCTATTTTAAGATGGAATTTTTGAATAATGAGAGGAGTTTGCTATATTTTTGTTTTTTTCCCCTTTCCCTTCGATTTTGGGCTATGTTTGGATTTCTTTAAGGCTTGTGGTGCAGAAGAGAGTTTAGATGATCTTTTCTTTTGTTGTGCTAGCATTGAAGCAAAAATTTCCCCTATCTCTAAGCTTGAGTAGGGGGGGTTGAAGGTTCTTTCTTGCTGGTTGCTTATATCTTTTGGTTGAATCAATTTTGGGTGTCGTTTAGTTAAATCTTTGAGGATTAATACAAGCAAGAATGCAAATGAATAAGAACAACAAATAGAGAGAGAAAGAGAGTAAAAAACATAAAGTAAGCCAACTTTAGGGTTTGAGGGTTTATATAGAAGCTTAGTGATATCTATTTGAATTTCAAAAAAATACCATTGGGAGTGTTCAACATCTATTGCAAATAGAACGATGACTATTGGATATGACCTTAGCTTGATTAAGCAAGTGTTCTTCATCAAATGATGGTGGTTGCTTACAATGCCCATTAGATGATGAACAATAGTTGTTGGAAAATACAATGATTGTGGGGACATATAGAAACTAAAATGTGGAACTCACTAATAAGACAATGATCATTAGGAAACATGAAAGGGCTATTGGCTACGTTTTCCAAAATGAAACTAAGTTTAAAACAAATATTGATATGCAATCATTTTAAAAGCTTAGTTGATATAAATTATTAATCAAACTCAATGATATAGTCATGAATTCAATTAATATAGTGACATTTGATCAAGATAATACACAATTAAAATATTTGCCTTATAGAGTCTAAAGACTTTAATGGTAATCATTTCAAGCAATATATAAATCAACAAGAAATCAATATGCATGAATCAACAAAGGTGAAAGAGAAGAACCTGTTGAATTTAATTTAATGTACTTCCATCAATCATTCTAAGTTCTCTTTTGATTAATTGCATCCTTTCTTCATAAAAAGGTTTAGTGAAAATATATGCTAGTTGATGACTAATATCAATAGTTTATAGTACAATATTACCTTTATTAGCCTGATTCCTAAGAAAGTGATGTCTTATATCAATATGCTTACTCCTAAAATGTTGAATGGGATTCTTAGACAGATTGATGGATATAGTGTTGTCATACGTAATGGCTACTTGATTTACTATAACCTTGTAATAAAGAAGCTGTTGTTTCATCCATGGGATTTAAGCACAACAAAGACCTATTGCCACATACTCTGCTTCAACAGTTGATAAGCAATTGAATTTTGCTTTTTGCTACTCCAAGACACTAAACATTGACCAAGTAATTGACATGTGCCTAAAGTGCTTTTTCTATCAAAGGTACACCTAGGAAAATCAGTATTTGCAAATGCATTCAACATAAATGAAGAACTCTTAGGATACCAAAGTCGTAAGTTGGGAGTACTAATAAGATATTTGAGTATGTGGTTTATAACATGCAAATGAGATTACTTTGGATTAAATTAATATCTAGTGCATAAGCATAGACTGAACATAATATCTAGCCTAGATACTGTTAGATATAGAAGACTACTAATCATATCTCTGTATAGCTTTTGATTCATAACATTACCAAGTTCATCTATGCTTAGCTTGATGTCGGTGCTCATTGGAGTTTTACATGGTTTATTATTCTCTATGCCAAATCTTTTGATTAGTTCCCTTGTGTATTTGGCTTGGTTGATAAAGATTCCCTCCTTCCATTGTTCGATTTGTAATCCAAGAAAGAACTTGAGCTCTCCCCTTATACTCATTCCTGTTTTACTTTTCATTACTTTAGAGAAATCTTCATATAAGCAAACATTAGTGGCTCCAAAAGTGATATCATCTATATATATTTGCATAAGTAATAAGTTTCCATTCTTCTCTTTAGAAAAGAGTATTGTGTCTACAACACTTTGAAAATTCCTTTCTTTGTAAGAAAGTTGCTTAATCTTTCATACCAAGCTCTTGGAGCTTGCTTCATGCCATATACGACTTTGGTGAACTTGAACACATGGTTAGGAAAGGAATGAGTTTCAAAACTAAGGAGTTGTTCAAATTATACTTCTTCATCAATATAACCATTAAGGAAAGCTTTCTTGACATCCATTTGATATAATTTGAAATTCATATGAGATGCAAATGCAAGCAAAATCCTAATGGTTCCAATCTTACCACTGGTACAAAGGTCTCATCAAAGTCAATTCCCTGTTATGGGTTATAGCCTTTGGCTACTAACTAAGTCTTGTTCCTAGTTATGGTTGCATGCTTATCAAGCTTATTTCTAAAGACCCACTTGGTTCCAATAATGGAATCTTTTTTAGGTTTAGGAACTAAAGTCCATACTTTGTTCATTTCAAAATGATTAAGTTCATCTTTAATGGCCTTATCTATAGTCTTAGGCTCAATAAAGGAAACAAAAGGAAGATTGGTGCATGCATTTCTAAATGATGGTGTAGTAGTTACTCGACTTGAAGGATCACCAATGATGGGTTCTCTTGGATGATCTTTCTTGAAGACCCAATCCCTTTCCAGCTAAGTTTGATATTCATTTCAAGTAAGAAGATATTGATAAGTATTTTCTTCACTTCTCATCTCTTGTGGCTCCTCTACATCCTTCTCATCTTTTCTAATGTTCAACTCACTCATTGGACCTGCACGATCATCCATATCTTCTTTTATTTTTGAAGAAGTGGGGTTAGATTCATTAAATACAACATGCCAAGACTCCTTTATAATAAGTTTTATTTTGTTGAAGACTCTATACTCTTTACAAGTAGTAGAGTATCTAAGGAAAATTCCTTCATCTGATTTGGAGGCAAACTTACTAATGTTATCTTTAGTATTTAAAAGAAAATACTTACAACCAAAAACTCTAAAATATGCAATCTTATGCTTTCTATTGTTCCACAACTCATAGGGGGATTTCTTTAACAAGGGCCTGAGCAAGACTATATTGAAGACAAAATAAGAAGTGTTTATAGCTTCAACCTAAAAATACTTAGGAAGATTGTATTCATTTAACATGGTCTTTGCCATCTCTTAAAGAGTACTATTCTTCCTTTCTACCTCACCATTCTATTATGGTATTTTAGGAATTGAAAAGTTGTGTGAGATACCATACTCATCATAAAAGTTATGGAACTTAGCATTCTCAAACTCTCTTCTATGGTCACTTCTAATTGAAGACATTTTCAAATCCTTTTAGTTTTGAACAATATTGGAAAAGGTCTTAAATGCATCAAAATAAGAGTCCTTGTGAGGGAGGATCAATACCTAATATACCAAGTGTAGTAATGTACTATGACAAATGCATAATGCATGCCTCCCAAGCTAGACACTCTAGTAGGTCCCAATAGATCCATATGAAGAAAATGGCAATTTCTAGATAAACTTACCTTATTATTGGCTTTGAATGAAGATCTTACTTGTTTTCCCTTTCGACATGCTTCATAAACTCCTTTTGTAAACTTGATTTCAAGTAGACCTTTAACCAAGTTTGTTCTATTTAGAATACTGAGGAGTTTTATGCTAGTATGTCATAGCCCCATATTCCGAGTCTTAGCTTCATCCACTATGGATACTAGACACTTTGCATCAAGGTTAATGAGATAATTTAAATCAATGACATAAATGTTATGAATTCTCTAACCAATGAACAAAATTTTGTTGTCACTCGTCCTAGACACATAACAAGCTTATGGTTAAAAAAAAAAAAAAAACTCTAAGGCCTTTGTCACAATGCTTACTTACACTTAATAAATTGTGTTTAAGTCCATCAAGAAGCAATATTTTATTAAGGATACAAGAATCAACACCCTTACCAATTTTACCTATGTTAATGATTTTGGATTTTCCATTGTCTCAAAGGATACATTCCTAAGTCCTTCAATGTTTTTCTAATTGAGTGATGAACTCCCTTTTTACTATCATGTGCTTTGAACATCCACTATCAATATATCATTCTTGATTTCCAACTTGGGATTTCAAGCACATCAAAGAGAATCAAGCCTTAGGTACCTAGATCTTTTTGGTCTTATAAGGTTATATATAGCCATTTACTCATCATGCCTTCTAGAAAGGCAGTGATAGGCAATGTGGCCATAAATACCATAGTAAAAATACTCACCATTAAAGTGCAATAATGTCATACTTTTAGGTGGAGCATGCATATGGTGTTTGTGAGATTTGTAACTCCTTTGAGCTAAGTGTCTAGGAGTGACTCTCATGTGAGAGGCTTTTATGTAAGGTGTATATCTATAAGCATTATTATGCCAATTTATGTGCTTTTGGAGACTTTACCTCTTAGGCTTGTAGGAGGAGCATGTCTTAGTTGTGTCTGAATTAGTTAAGACTTAGCCTATGTGCCATTGGTCTTGGTATTTTCCTCTTTGGGAACTTTTGGAATTCTCATTAGTTTAGGCATACTAACTTCCTTAGCCTTAACAAAGACTGTCTTGGAAGTAAAAGGGGTAATAGAGATAGAAGCATTATATCTTACTTTATGCTTATGGATGGGCTTAGTTGATTTTTAAGGATGGAGTCTAATTTCTCATTTCCTTTGGTAAATTTACTGAGATTATCCTTGAGCTTAGAATTCCCAATAGTGGAAATTCAAGGATGGAGTCTAATTTCTTATTTCCTTTGGTAAATTTACTAAGATTATCCTTGAGTTTAGAATTCTCAGTAGTTGAATTTCAAGGATGGAGTCTAATTTCTTCTTAGTTAAAGTCTTTTTACTATTAGCACAATCTTTTAAGGATTTCTTCTCTTACTTAATATTGGAGGTTCTAGACTTAAGAATCTCAACTTTCATGGTCAGTTTGGAGATAATTGAATATAGCTCATCACTAGAATAAGAATCAAAGGGATTTAACCCATGCTCATCATTACTGTCACCAATTTTTAGAGGAGTGCTAACTTGAGGACTCTTCAGATTTCTCCTCAATCACCATGAGACAAAGATTGGCTAGCTTCTTTCTAATATCCTACTCATCAAGTTTGGAGTCACTTGTGTCATCACAAGTAGCTTGATATACTTCCTTATCTTTCTTGGAGTTTCTTGGCAAGAACTTTATTCTTCTTTACCTTTAGACAATTTGGCTTGATATGCCCTCTCTCACTGCATCCATATCAAATGAGTTGACTCTTACCATTTTTCTTCTTGTACCTCATTGCCTTTTTACTCTTTTGGTTTGAAAGAAATTTCTTTACTTTATTTGTTATAAGGGTAAGGTGCTCATCTTCACTATTGTTTTCATCATCACTAGAAAAAAATGTTAGTAAATAAAAAGAATAAGGGGATTCATAGCGTACATCTTTAGATTTTAAGGCCCAATCTTTCTTTCTCACTCTAGAGCTTTCAACTACCTTCTCAAGATTGATTTCATATGCTAGTAGCTTTCTCATGAGCTCATCTAGTGATAGGACTTCTAACTTGTTAGCTTCTTCTATTGTTATCTTCATGGCTTCTTACTTTTCTTTAGGAAGTGTTGTTAGGATCTTTGCTACCATATCCTCATTGGAATAGGACTTTCCATGAGTTTTGATAGTGCCCATTGTGTCAATAAACTTATTCTACATTTTAGTAATGGTCTCACTGGATTGATATACAAATGTTTTATACATGTAAGTATGCATTTGAATCTTTTTCTTCTTCACTTCGTTGGTACCTTCATGTTGAGCATGTAAGGTAACCTAAATTTCTTTTATTAAAGTGCACATTTGTAGCTTAGTGTAGTATGATTTGTGGATTTCACGAAATAGAATGTGCATAGCTCGTCTATTCTTCAAATTTGTCATCTTCTTTTCCATTGTCTATTCACTGTTGGGCTTGGGTACTCGAACATCTCTAACTAGTTTAGTTGGAACTTCTTTTCCTTCTTCGACAATGTCCCATAGATATATGGTTTCACTATCTAGAAAAATTTCTATGCTATTTTTCCAATACCGATAGTCATCTCTTTTGAAGAACGGTGGCTTATGGATTAATTATGATTCCTCATGACTTGTTGTGATATTTACTCTGAGCACTTAAGTTTTCATAGAGAGATAGACTTTGATACCAACTGTCATCCATTGGTGCCCTAGAAGGGGGTGTTGAATAAGGCAATGTCAAGTAAAAACAATTAAAAATATGTGCAAAAATAATGAAGAATCGAGACAATCAGTTTATAGAGGTTCGACATAATCTTGTCTAAGTCTTTTCCTCTAATTTTCCCACTTGACCTGTTCACTATATAGATAGCTTACAGGTGCTATCAACCACCTTTACAATAGTAGTTTCGAGGCACTACCAAGCCATTACAAGTGGACTTTCGGGTCCTAATAAAACCATTTCCCAAATAAGTTTATAGGTACTACCTTAGACCTTTCATAAAATAGGTTTTAGATGTTCTAAGATCTCCTAATCAAATGCTTTGTCAAAAGAATTTACAACTTAAAATATGATAAAAAAATAAATACTCTCACTCAAGTAATAAATAATACAAAATACACTTATAAGATATACTTGATTTGGTGAAGAGTATTGGAAGAATCATAAAGCTTGTTTTTTAACTCTGTTTTGAAGATAACTTTTGCTAGCTTTTGACAATGATCATTCCTTAAAGCTAGATCACACTCATTTCACCCTTTTTATTCAAATACTGCTTTCATAACAAAAAATACACATTTTTTTACCATTTTTCTCTGCTTATTTTTGTTATGGGAGGGTCCTTTTATAGGCAAAGGCACGAAACTAGCCATTATAAGGAAGACTATCACTCCATGTCATAAAGTAGTCATTTAACACCTGTTGGATAATCTCCACACCTATTGTTGGGTATGAATACAACTTTAATGACCATAGATCTCATTGAAATGCCTGTTGGAACTAGCTATTAGAGAAAGAATTGCATATATGTTGTTTTTATGATTTTCTTAAATTTTTCAATCACCAACTTCTTTAATGGTTGTTGGACTCTCAATGCTTATTAGAATTCAACTTTAACTCTTATTGGGATATGGACAATGGTTGTTCTAGGTTTCTAGGATCATGAGTGATAAACTCTCCTTACAAATTCTTAAAGCCTAAATAGAGCTTAAGTCTCAAGCTTAGAGAACCATCGGTTAGTCTAAGGGCAACCTAGTGCACGTGGTGAAGTGTGGAGGCTAAATAATGTAATAGACTTAATTAATAATAACTTTAAAGTGTTAAAATAGAACTAGAGGTTAAACACAAAGTCAATTTTGGGTCCATAGTGGAGTCACCGTTGTGAATGCCTCGAGATTGGCTTTTTCACTCAAATAAGTGGAATCTTGCTTATATCTCTATCCTTTTATCTACCAATGAGGGGTCAAGAGGATGGGGGTCTTTATGTAGGTAATAACCCTAAGAAGTGGCACGTACTTAGATCAATGAGGGATCTTTTAGGTCATATGTAAGTTTAAACCTTAAGTCCAAATTATGGTAATTAGGGAACCAACCATCCATAGAAATTATAGAGTTGCCACTCAACTTTAGTCAGGACAAGATTATAGGGAAGGCAAAATTTGAGCCTAAGCTAAGTTGATTAGAAGACCATTTCATCTTCACCCTATCAGAGCTTGGGTTTGAAAATTGGGTATGGCTTAGGGAATAGGTTAGGCATCACCAAACTGCTTGGGTGTCAGGATCTAGCCTTTGAGCATCTTTGGTTCACATTTAACATTTTAACCGAGTTATTGATTAGTCCAATTTAATGGCCCTAAGCATTCCACTAGCATAATTAAACCAAAGAAATCAAATTAATAACTCAAAGGGATGAGGATCATGCATCATGGTAAAGTGAGTGACATGCATTTCATCATTCATACATCACATATCCATAATCATTTAAAAATGGGTAGGGTTATGCGTCATGGAATAGGGTTATCTTGTATCTCATCTACATATCACACATCTATATTGTCATATTTGATCATTAAAGATGGCCATTAAGACCACCAACCATGGTCCAACTCAACAAAAACCTATACCATAAAAAATGTATAAGTTAGTAACCAAAGAAAACTAACAAATTAAATGACATCGTCAAACACATTACCATGTCTCTACAGTCAAGGTACCTAAATGGTTGCCTAAGTCCATAATTAACACATTTCCACATTACATAAGAAATATTACATAACATCAAAATCAAAAGTATGCACAATGAAAAACAAGAATTCATAAACATGCAATACAAAGCACTTGGAGGAATCTAAATGACCTAAGCCAAACTTATTACAGGGGAGATCTTAGGGTTGATGTGCCCTCTCTCTTATTACTCCTAGAGAGCTTGGCATCCACATTCATTACTAACTATCAAGAGGGTTAGCATGCAACTCTAAAGGAGAGGAAATTAAAGGCTAAAAAAAAGCAATAACATTCTTGAACATAAACATGACCCTGTTAAGACTCCAAGGTCTTAGAAACCTAAAGTTCCTCACTTGATCACTGCTAAATTTGGTCCAAATAAAATCTTAAAACATCAACCAATCAAAATGTTGAAGAGCATAAAACACAAACATAAAAAGAACCTTTAAAATCATTTAGAACTTGTTCAAAATTCCCTTTTGAAGTGAATAGATGTCCTATACAATTATACTTCACCTATTTTACAAATGATACCACCAAACATCTCAAAAAATATTTTTGGAAAAAAAAAGGAATTCGAGTGAAGAAGAAAGAGTTTTGAAATTTGTTTCTCAGACTAAGGATGGTTGTACAACTCATTGTGAGCATAGTACAACCTAAAAAGAGGGTTGTAGAAACTACCATAAATCTGTATAACCTCTATTTACTAGGTTTTTAAAATAAAAAATATGAATAGAAGTGGAAGAAGAAAGTGGGAAGAGGGATCACTTGGATGCCTTTATGTTTCCTTTTGCCCTTAGAGGCTCACTAAGTGATTTATATCCTATTAAATGCCTAGAGAATACACAAAAGTGTAAGGGTTATACATTATTCTACCTTAAGAATGGATGGATTGGACTTGGATTTTAATGTTTATGTGTTTAGGATTAAATGTGGAGAAATTTTGGTAGAGTAACACTAGGGTATCTAGGCCTCTCCTCCCCTTCAAATAGGAAGGTATTTATAGATGATGGATGGGTGTACTACAACCAAAAATGGTTTCAATTGTAGAGTGTTTATATCTAATCAAATAAAGAAATATGGATTTTTGGAATTATGGTTTGCACATGGGCTGTAAAGTGGAGAATAAGTTGTATAACCATCTGATAAGGTTGTACAACCTTAGTGTTTAAGGGGAGACTAGTTCCAGAAGGTTCCTCAACTAGGGTTTAAGGCAGGATTGTACAACCCAAAACTGGGTTATACAGCCTTGGTTATTATACTGTACAACCATGCCAATTGGGTTGTACAACCCATTAACATAGGCTGGCAATTTATACTTAGCTTAGGCTTAGGCTTGGTTTGGACTTGGTTTTAGGCTTACTATGGTATCCTAAGGCCTTATTCCTTTTTTCTTTGGCAATTTTCCCTTTGCATTTTTGGGAATATCTTTTGTGATTTTCATCATTAGACTTTGCATCCTGTGACCCAAAATCTAATGCTTACACTCTCTTTTCCCTAGAATTTATTTTCTTTAGTTAACAAATTTGGGAATGTCTTCAAGCAATTTGGGAATGTCCATTCCTCTTTGTAAGTGTCAAGCTCCTTACGTTTCAAAAAAAAAAATCATGGATGATAAAGAATGGTCGTCAAAGGTTCTATGGGTGCAGGTTTTTTAGGGTATGGTGATTGTTGAGGGTTGGTTTCGATAGGCTAGGGTTAGGTGTGAGTTACATAAATGATTTTTACATTTTGGCATTTTGAATGGATAGGGGAAAATGCCAAATTGCGATTACTTTGATTGGTATGATGGTCCTACAGTAGATAGATCAAAGGAAGTGATATGTAGGCTATTAAGTTACACTGACAAAGCATAGATGAGCAAGGCACAAAAAGTATTGATATTTATAAACATGAAGGAGAGCTATCAGTGAGTTTTGTAAGTGGAAATTTAAGTGTAGGAGGAGAAATGTGAAAGTGGAAGATGCCACTACAGAGAGGGATTGGAAGATAACTTGCGACTGGTGGTTTGTTATAGCGTTCATTATTTGTATTAGTGTGATTTTGGGAACATATTTTAGTGTTTAGCATGTTGAAATGTAATGGAAATTAGGTTAGGTTAGCAACATTACAAGTAATTATTTAGTTAGTTATTATGTATATTATCCTCATTCATTATGTTGAATAGGGATATTTTGCAATTATGAATTATATAATTATGTATTATCTATGACAGCTTACATTTGCCTATATATATATATATATATATATATATATATATATATATATATATATATATATATATCATAATGAGAATATCTATTATGTCATCTACTTATTTTAGGAACATGTCAATTGCTTTATGTACTTATATATACATATATAAAGCTTTAATATATTTATTAGTAATTGCATTATGAGAACAACTCAAGCATGACAAATAAATAACATTATGAGATAAGTTAAGAAAAGGATGAACATAATAGAAATATAAATCCATTGTATTCAAATGACTATTATGTTCGGTTTAACAGTAGGAGCTTAACAAGGTAAAAGCCAAATGAGTATCACATTGATGCTTTGACAACTCCTAACCTAAGTAATCAAAAAATTAATGTTTTCCTGCACATAGGTCCCCATATCAAAGGATACACAAATATTTAAAGACAAAAGAGGTTCAAAATAGGCCCATACCCTCATAAATCACATATCTCTAATGAGCATTAAACTATTATATACATAAACCTATTGCATTTAAAAAAAACTCTAATGAGAGTATCATCTTCACTTCTTCTTTTTATGTTGCTTTAGATTTGGAGGAGTTACAATAATTCTATATCTACTCCAGATGATGTAGATGCATTATCCCCCTTATTCCTTGGTGTTGTTGCCTCAGAAAGCAACTATATATTTTAGCTTTATTTATGCTGCCTCACATTTAGAGCTTACTTTAAAGCTTTGTAAGGAGGGTTCCATGGCTGCTTTGAAGCTACTGTAAGGATTGTTGTAGTTTGTTTGATCTTTGGTGGGAGTGGTAGTCTTCTTGTAGCTCTAAATCTTATAATTTGCTTGCGATTCCTAGCTGCAAGGTTTTTTTTTTTTTGGATACTCTTAGCATGTTATTGGTATTGTTAATGTCATTCAAATTATTTATTTCAAACTCTATAAAATTTGTTTAGTACAAATGAAAAATATTTGTTGACATAAGTAAATAAACTTTTTTGAAGTTATATACCTCAATAAATGTAATTTTATCATCCTCATCTTTTTTTGAACTAGTTTCCATCTTATGTTGTAGAACGATTTCAATATCTTCCTTATTACTTAGTACAGACTGAGATGAAGATTGTATTTGGGGCTTTTGAGATTATTGAGGAGCTACCTTATATGCAACTAAGCTGAAGACTAACCAAGATCTAGTTAAGATGATTAACCAATATCTACTTAAGATGACTCTGATAGTGGTGGCTGAGACATAAACATCGCGATGAGCATATCATACTTCTTAACATCAGGTTATCTTGGGCATACACCTTTACTATTATTGAATATGTAATCAATGAATGTTTGAGTAGTTCTTTGCCAAAGTTCAATTGAAGGCATATTAGTTAACACACAAAATTTAATTGAAATCATATTAGGTAAATGACAATAATTTAATTCACACAAGTCTTACATTAGACATCTACCTCATAGTGTAATGTGTGGAATTTGTTTGCACTTTTGTTCTTTGTTGATTGGTTATTTTTTTAGTATTCTTGGAAATGCTCTTAATCTATATTCATACATATGCAATTATATATATATATATATATATATATACACACATACACACAAACACAGACAGAAACATATAACTTACAATAAGTTTATCCACTTTTTTAGGGATTAAAGGAACTAAAAGAGGATCATTATCATGCTTTCTTTTATTGTAACATACTTTCCCATAAATTGACTAATGCATATCAATTCCTCTCTTTGATACCCTATAATTTCTTCCTTTTCTTTTTTGGTTTTGATTTAGGCCATGGCTTTAATAATGCTTTATCACTCCTTGGCGATAATTTATAATGATTTGTTGGATTGATGCAGTATGAGTAAACTCTCAAATATGTTTCCACATGATAGCATTGATCTGTAGAGTCCTTTAGATGCTTATCATATGCCATGAGTGCACAACATGCTTCAGCAAAAGGTATTCTTATAAGCTCCCATCTCTTGCAACTATAAGTTCTCTCATATTTATCCATACCATGTTGCGTACTTGATCCTACAACTAGATATTTATTCCTTCCATCCCATATAAATGAGTATAGATATTTAAAGTCCTCTTTTGATGTACATTCTTTTTAGGAGCTTTGTCTTAATGTTCCTCAACCTATTTAGTACTCCTTTATCCCTTGCTTCAATTGTGTAATTATTGAAGCATTCATAAATATTATTTGGCAATAAATCCCATTTAGAATGTGCTTGAAAATGTGATATTGTCCATTAAATAGGATCCTTGCTTAACAACCACCTATGTGCTTCTGCATTCATCATAAATAGCTTCTATGGCATATGTGAACTTCTAATTATATAAAGCTATTGCATAATTTCAAATCATCTATTTTAGTTTATTTCCTCTAAATTCTTCATTGAATTTGGTGTACAAATGCATGATATAATGTGTTTTTCTACTATAGGATATAACATATCTAATGCTGGTATTAGACCCTGGGCAAACATGTTAGATATAATAAATCATATCCACTATATATGAATGCAACATATATAATATGAAAACCAAATAAACTTAGAAGGTACATTTTGTTTGTCTAACATAAAAGGCTAGTTCCATTGTCTTAACAGATATAAGAACCAAGCCCATGACTCCTTAATTTCCCTCTTACATACATCCCATGCAATAGGAAAGGTGCAATCATTTGCATCAATTCCTACAGCTAGTAGTAATTATCCTTTATACATTCCTTTTAAGAAGCACCCATCAACACCTATGAGGGGTCTAAATTTAGGCATAAATGTTTGCTTTAAAGGACCAAACACACATAGATCCCTTTAAACTCTTCCTCTTCATTTTTCTAAATTTTTAGAGTACTACCATGGTTAAACTTTAATAATTCTAATATATAATGTCTCAGCCTAGCTATTTGCTATTTCTTGTCCCCTCAATAAGCTTTTGTGCAACATTCCTGCCATTTCAAGCTTTAGTCCATGTCACATTAGTTTGGTAATTATCTTTTACAGTGTTTACGAACCATTTCAAATTCCAATTAAGGTCAATTCTAAATGTTTATAGGTACCTCTTAGCAAGCCAATTAAAGGTTTCATGCCTAATGTTATGATCTTTGGCATAAGTATGAGTAGTATTCCAGTCTTAATTTAAATGGTTTCTTGTTCATTCTTTATAGCACTAGTTCATAGTGCTATCCACATACCTTTACACAACTGGCAATGCTCCCAAGGGCATTATTTAGGCTAAATTTTGATTACCACCTATTCAAAATATACTACTACTAAAGTACAATCTTAAATTGTTCAAAAGACTTAAATTTCAATCCTTCTATCAATGATGGATATTTAATATCTCTCTCTTCATCAAATTTAAGATATTTAACCCTCCTCACATTGTCTCAATCGCTATCAGTGTAAGAAACATTAACTAACTCAACAGATGGCGTAAGTATATGGTCATCTTCATCGTCATCGTATCATAATTCCTTATTAGGAGGAGTAATTAATGACCTTGAACCTCTAACATTATTGTCTCTCTTAATACCCTTGTCAACTTACTTATCAAATAGGTCAACATCATCATCCTAAAAGTCATAATCATTATGATGAAATTTTATTTCATTAATTTAGTAATCTTCATTTTCATCATCATTTTCATTCTTAATTTCATCATAATTTTATGGTCATCATCAATAACCATTATCCTATATCTTAAATCATATATACTCCTACTTTTTATCATATACATGGCTCGCTATTAGCATTTGTTTATGCATCTACCTCATAACCCACCCCATCCCCTTCATTTGTTTATATGAGTAGCATATACTTGAACTTCCATAGACTCAATCACATTATCCCCATTTTTAATACATTACTTTCAAATGTAAGAGGCATTAAACCCTCTTTATATGCCACATTTGGTTTTCCCACAAAAATGATAGATTATTACCTATATTACTCTATGTTGCCTTATTCTTAAATTCAATCATAAATGGTTTGCTAGTAATATAATAGTCAAAGAAATCAATTACCCCACCTTTGTATCCACTAAGCCCATGTTCCTCACTATAATTCATGTGTAAAATACTCAAAGCCAGTTGTTGTAAAAAATAATGAATGCAAACCATACATTACATTCACAACCATTTTAATTTTAACACATAAAACACACATCATAACCACATAAGTGATGAAATTAAATAAAAGACTTACAATATGCAAGAGGTAGTGCATTTAAAGGCTTATGTACCTAATCCACTATCTAAGATTAGGCAAGCTATGGCTTTTACTTCTTATTCAATAGCATTTAGAATCAAGCCAGCAATGAGGTTAATGCACAGTAAAAAGGGATAATAAAACCCTAAATTTTTTATTTTCTTCCTTTAATGTACCCTATTACATATCATATAGGGAAAAAGAGAGAGAGGAATGTGTAAATGCATCGAACTTAAAATATGGTATAATTTTGAATGAGAATCTTATAAGGCTAAGTATGTTAGAAAGGGAAGGAGAGTGTTTTGATAATAGAGTGTTGTAATGAGTAATTGAGGAGGAGAGCATTAAAGGGGGGGTTAGAGGGAAGGCGTTTTATAGTTGTGTTAATAGTCAGACCCACCATTGTAAGGTGTTGCCATAAGTCCCATCAGACTTTTAGTTTTTCTTTTTTTAATCAATAATGGGTTGTCCTGTGTCGTATATGCCAACCACATCATCGCTCTGATAGGCTTTCACAATAAAAATTCTATCTGATGATGTATCAAAATTCATATATGTACTTTAATGATTGAGTTGAATAAAATCAGATGTAACTATAATTAAATTTGGCCATAATTTAGTGACCAATGGTGTTGATTACCCCCCTCTAAGGAAGTGCTTAAAGGATTACCTCCTTTAAGAGGCATTGAACATCAAATAGATTTCACCATAGGCTCTTAAATTCCAAAATATATTGGCGTATAAAAGGAACTTCAAAGGCAAGTAAAAAAAGCTAATGGATAAGGGCTTGGTAAGAAAGAGCTTGAGTCCTTGCATGGTTCCAATTTTATTTGTACCTAAAAAGGATGGATCTTAGAGAATGTGTTTAGATTGTAGAGCTATTAATAGGATAACTATTAAATACAAGCATCATATTCCTAGTTAGATGTTATGTTTGATGAATTGTGTTTAAAAAATCAATTTAAAAAGTGAGAACCATTAAATTAGGATGCATGAGGGGGATGAGTGGAAACTGCTTTGAAATCAAAATATTGTTTATATGAATGGTTAGTTATGTCTTTTGGCTTGACTAATGAACCTAGTATTTTCACGTATTTAATGAACCATGTTTTGCATGTATACTTAGGAAAGTTTGTAGTAGTTTCTTTTGATGATATTCTTATTTATTCTAGATTTTTTGAATAACATATAGAATATGTTAGGCTTTTGTTTAAAGTTTTTCAAAAAGAGAAGTTGCATGTTAACTTTAAAAAGTGTTATTTTTGTACAAATAAGTTTGTTTTTTTCTAGGTTTTATAGTAAGTGAGTATGGAATAAAAGTTATTGAAGAAAATGTAACTACTGTAAAGGCTTTGTCGATGCCTACCTATGTAAGTGAGGTAAGATATTTTCATTGTTTAGCTAGTTTCTATAAAAGGTGTGTTTGAACATTAAGAAAAGGAATGACCAAATGGCTAAAATCACAAATAGGGGGCGAGTTGGGGTTGTATTTGAAATTGAAGAATTGGTTTGGGTATACCTTAGGAAAAAAAGGTTTTGTAACCTTATAAAAGGTGAGCTAGATCCTAAAAGGCATGGTGCTTTTTAGGTATTAAAGAGGATTAATGATAATACTTTCAAGTTAAACTTGCCTTGTGATTATAATGTTAATACTACTTTTAATGTTGTTGATTTATCTCCTTTTGATTTTGATGAGGCATGTGATTTAAGGATAAATCTTTTTAAAGGATGAGGGAATGATGTAAACATGGAAGGCAAGTCTAAGGATCCTTTCCAAATTCAAGGCCTAATTACAAAAGGAAGGCTCAATAAGTTTAAAAAAGTTGTTATGGCTTTCATACAAAAGGAAAGAACATTTAGATTGGACTAAAAAAGTCAAGTTAGGTGTAAGGCCCATGAAGCCTAAGCTGAAGATATGAACCATTTAGAAGGTGGAATTATAGATCTTCTTCAAGCCCAATTGAGGTCCATTTAACCTTGATTCAATTTATGGACACTTATTATGGGCTTCATTTAATAAACCCAACACTTGAGGAAGATGTTATAAAATCATTAATTTTTGGACAAGAATTGTTAAGACTAGGCAAGGTAGTTTATATAACATGGGAACTGTGAGTTCCAATAACATGGGAGCTTTATTTCAATAACATAAGAAGTTGCGTCCAAGGCCAAGATAAGAAGAGCATAGGACAATACATGTTTAGATAAGGTCAACTAGTTAAACAAGTCAAAGTAAAAAATCTTTCAAAGATATACTTAGTTCGCATTGTCATCCTTCTTCAACTATGCTTATTTCTTATTGGCTTAAGATCTTTTCCATATTTTTAGGATTATCTTTAGTCTTCTTTTCTTGTAAGCAATTCCAAATATGTATTTTAGCTCTGAAAAACTCCTTTGACTGAATCTATGTATTGCCAATCACATTGCTTTATTTTGTTTCCTTATTTCATTAGGATATGTGAATTAGCCATTTCTTAGGTGGCCAACACTAATGTGGCCGAATATCACCTAGGGTTTTAGGGTTTTATTTCTTATTTCTTTAAATATTATAAAGGCTATATATAGCTTGCCATTTAACCATTAATGAATACATTGGATAATATTTTCCTTTGGCATTTTTGCTTTATGAGATTGTTTTTTTTCTTAAGTTCTTGAAGGGGCTTGTTAAGATTGTTAAGTGAAGGCTTAGTAATTTCACAAATTAGTTGTTTATAGGCTTAAATTGACATTAGTTAATTTAGGATATTGAATTTAAAAAATTTTAAACTTTAAAGCTTAGGTAGAAATGGGTTTTCTAGAGGTCTAGTTGAGTTTTAAAAATCAAACTTGCTGAATTCTCGAAAGATCCTTAGGGCTTGTATTGATATTGATCATGAGTTAGAGATAAGTTACCCTCATTCGTATCAATAATAGTATGATTTAAAGTCAATTTTAGAAAACACTTATGATTTCTATAAGTTGTCAAACATATCATCTATTCTTGGCAAAAGATATTTGTTCTTCATAATGACCCAATTCAATTGCCTATATTCCATACACAACCTAATTGTCCCATCTTTCTTTTTAAAAAATAACATTAGAGCACCCCAAGATGACTATTTGTTTGAGGAATCCCATTTCAAGTAGTTCCTGAAATTGAGTATACAATTCTTTCAACTCAGTTGGAGCCATCCTATAAGGTGGAATGGATATTTGTGCTATTGTTGGAACTAAATCAACGATGAATCTATCTCATTGTCAGGTGGCAAACTAGGTAAGTCAGTTGGAAATATATCTAGAAACTCATTTACCTATGGAATGTTCTCAATTCCTTTATGAGCCTTGTGTCTACCACATGTGCCCTATAAGCTTCACAACTACCTTTAATCATCTGAAAAGCTTTAATAACAAAAGCGAGACATATAGGTACAATTTCTCTTTCCCTTTGAAATGCAACCCTTGTTCTATTTGAAGATTTCGAAATAACTTCCTTGGTAAAACAATTCACAAGTGCAAGATATTTGGTCAACTAGTCCATACCCAGTATCACATCAAATTCATAGATTTACAATAATACTAACTTAGTATTCATCATAGTGGCGTCAATGCGAATCACATAATCATGACATACCTTATCCATAATCATCACATCTCTTCAAGGAGTACTCTCACATATGATGGCAGTGATGACTTCTTGCCAACCCATGAAATTTTACCATATAAGCCAACTATAGTTGATCTGCCTCTACCTCTACCTCTACTAAAAGATACTTAAGTTCCATGCATTTTTGGAACATCAAGTATGGATTTTGATGCATCTCTTCTTCTATCTGCCTCTGTCACTCTAGACCTTCTTAGATAATCTCTCGGTATATGATCAAAAGATCCATAAAATTGGCACCTACTGGTCAATTTCCTACATTCACCCATCTATTGCCTCCCATAATGTACACATGAAGGTTGTTGTTGAATAGTTTGCCTAGACCTTTGCTTGCATAAGATGAAACTCCTAATCCCTTATTTTTATAACTAGAGTGACCACCTCTAGCACCAGAGTGTGATGGCACATAATCTCCACATTACATTTCTTTCTACTAAAATCTCATACGAACTCAGAAAGCCTTGTATTTGCTCGTTAGTCTATCTTTTCTTTTCTAATCTTTGCACCTTGATTACAGTAACTTTTAACTTCGTATAACTCTCAAGATTTGGAGTCGTGATCCTGCTCTTGATCTAAGATCTTAGTCCTTTTTCAAGCTTTCAACATTTATCTTTATCAATAACTACCATAAAGGATGCATAATGGGATAATTGATTAAATTTGTGCCTTATACTCAGCTGCAGTCATCTCCCCTTATTTAAGATTTTGAAATTCTATTCTTCTATCATCTTTATATATTTTGGGCATGTATTTGTTATTGAAGTCAGGAAGAAAATCATCTTATGTAAGTATTGAAGGCTATACATCACTTCCAAAAATGGTTTTCCATCAATCATTTGCATACCTTTGTGGCAGTGACACTACATAATGAAACTTTTCTTACAATGTACATTTCATCAAATTGAAAGCTCTCTGTGTTCTTTTTAGCCATGCCTCTAGCACTGATGCATTTGTGGTGCCACTAAAGTCAACTACACCTTGTTTTCTCAAATTGTCAAGCTTTATTTCTCTTTGATCTTCTAGACCTTACATTGTCTATTCATATGTTTTATATTCTGGTCATGAGGTACCTATTGTACATGAGATTGTGTAAGAGATCTAATATTGTCGATAGGTTGATCTTTTGATGGTTTGTATGATGCTTTTATGGAATGCAAGTTTGTTGACTCTTTTCTCTTTGGTAAGTCATTAGTTTTGCAATGACTACCCTCTGCTAATGCCATATAGACACATTAGAGTATATTATATGATAATGCATAATTTTGTAAAAAATCATGCCATGTTCATATGTATGTCCATATGGAACCTATCCCTATTTTGATACCAATAATTATAACTCCCATTTCCATTTATTATGCATGAAATTCGTTACTAAATATTCATATATATAATGATGAACTCATCATTCATACACAACTTAAATGACATTTAATGCACGTATATGTTACGTGCAACCCAATTAATGCTGGTAACCACAAAATAATTAATATCTAGGTATATGCATATGACTTAGAAAACACCCCATATGTTATGCTTTGTTGTTTTAAAAAAATAATTATGATTTGGTGAGTCATGATTCACTAAATAAAAACAGTAATAAGATTCTAATAGCATAATTAATAATCAATTATTACTATGATGTACTACAAATATAAGCATTGACCTATGCAAGTGCAAATGAAATAGTTTAATTACTTTTGTCATGATCTTGCAAGGTAAATATTACTTTAGGAAATTCATGTGATTTAAGTGACATTTAATTTTGTTGGCCAGCATATAAGATGTGATTCATTTGATTAATAAAATGTTCTAGAATAGGACATATAGGTCCCTTTGCCAAGTGATTTGCAAGTGTTTAATAAGTTAGTTCTAACATCCTTTTAGTTTTATATGTAAGTGGTTATTCACATGGTATAACAAGTAATCATTAAGATCATATAATTCAAATTTGACTTGTATTCATATGTGTAATATCACTATTGAATCACTTATGCATAGTATTATAGTTCAAAATCACACATATACACATTAAAATCAAATTATGGCTTTTACTCACCTTTGAAGCAATCAACCTTTGTAGTGGGTTTGAACCTCTCTCTTGGGCTTCTTCAATGTATTGAGATCCTAACATTTGATTAATTTATGATTACAAATACATCAAAATGAGTTTGAATTCTTGATATGCAATTAGGTTAAGTACCTATGTTTATTATTCTTATAAGACAACCTAACCTTGCTACATTCTAACTATAATAACTTCAGATATATTTATCTAAATAACTTCATTTTTTAACATAAATTAGGCACATGATGATACAACATAATCAAAATTTAGATCAATATAAGGGTTACAAAAAAATATTGTGAATTTTTTAATTTGACCTTTTTCCTATGTGACCATAATTTGATAAGGTCTTACAATGTTGGCAATATTTCAAATTGTACCAATCCAATTACAAAAACAATTTACTAACAATAAAACATATAAATGAACATTTTTTATGCTATATACTTTGTCTAATTTAGACTATAAGATCATCAAACTAATTGAATAATCTTAAGTTGTGTAAGTTTTAATAGGTTATGAATCAATCTTATTCATGGTGCAATATCTATTCACCCATAAAATATTTAGCAAAATATTTTACAAGAATTTATATGAGTTACAACTATACAACCTTCACATTTTACACTTTACCTAATTCCCATCCTAGGCCATCAAATTATAGGTAAACAAAATTAATAAGTTGAACAGATTTCATTAGATTTAGGGTCAGTCAAAATCAAGGAGCAATGTCTCTTCACTCACAAATTATTCAATAATACTATTTTATAGGAATTTATATGGATACAAATATACAATTTTTATGTTTTAAAATTTATCTAAATTAGCTTATAAAGTCATCAAAATATATGCCAGATTAATGAGGTTTCATCCTGTTATGAACCAACCTTGTCAAGGCACCGAATCTCTTCACACACTTCATATTAAGCAAAACTATTTTACATGCATTTGGATAAGGTTTAAATCTACAACTTTCATGTTTTACAAATTCCATAATTCCTCTTTTAGGGTTATGAAATTATGGGTGAAACAATTTAATCTAACAACAAAGCTAACACAATTCAACTATTATATCTCTTATACTTCTAACAAGTTCCTGACATGAAGTCTACTTATAATTACTCTATAATTCTTACTAATTATGCATGTTTAATATGTTATGGGGAAGAATTTCATATGGAAAAAAGATGAAATCACTTACCTCTTTTGCTAGAACTATAAAAGCTAAGGGTTTCTTCCTATCGTGCATACTTTTTCTTTCTTTATTTATATATTTCATTCTTTCTTTCTTGCTTTCTTTCTTAGCTTTCTCTTTCTTTTGCTACCCCTCAAATTTTTAGTCTCTTATTAACTCCTAAAGGAAGATAAATTCAATTTATATACATACTCTAATAAGACAAAATCATGGTGGCTTATTACTATTGGTTGGAAGTCCCTCTTATTCACTCCTTCATCACCTCTATTCCTCAACTAATTCCCATATGCTCTGCATACATTTAATACGTTCTAAAATACCATCATTCAAGATATTATAACATGCATACCACATATGACAATTTTCCATATAACTGTGCAAACATTACATCTATATTCAAGTGCCACAAATGCAATGGTGTGAGTGTTATCATCATGCTTATCAAAATGCATATATCAAAGTGATCATTTAAGCAATGCATGTGTTCATAAGGGATTGCAAATCATTTATGTAATGCATATGTCCATGTGAGGGTCTTAATGAATTAGTGTATTGATGTTACACTTTGATATTTATTTTGCCATTTTTTTAATAAAGAGGTATTGACCCAAAAGGGACCAACTTAAGATTCTTATCAAGGGCAATGAGGTTTGTTTCTTTAGGTGCAAAGTCGAATGAGTGGGGCTAACATGACTTTTTCCCCTCCAAGTATGTATAAAGGGACTTTATGAGGGTTGAGGCTAAAGAAATACATTATCTTAAAAAAATGCAAGTAGTCTAAATTTAGAAGAGCTATTTATTCATTAGAAAATTTTATACAACTATGAACAATATTGAACCGTTCATAAAAAGGGTATAATACTTACCCATTAAGATATTCATGTACTATGATTTATTTGTAAAATAAAGAAAATAATGAAGTCATTTAATGGAAGAGAGATGACTTAGGACTTGAAGATTGGGCTATAGAAAATGTGATTGATTAAAGACCTTGAGTGTTTAAGAAGGGCTTACTAATTTGTGGGTTCTCTCAATCATTTTTTTGGTGAAGGGAAAAGGTGAAAATTTTAAAAATAGAGAGTTCAATTTATAAGGCAAGAATTAAAGGCAAAGGATAATGATTGGCATAGATGATCCCTATATATGAATAGATTTATTAAGCATCTATGCAGAGGGTAAAAGGATATTCATAGATGCTTATTTTCGACAAAAAATATTTATTTTATTTTATTGATTGTTTAAAGTCAATTTATATAGTTATGGCGCATTTTACAGAGCATGATTGAGAAATTCAAGATACAATAAAGAGTACAAAACAAAGTCAAAAACATTTGTTAATCTATTAAAACTTAATTATTAAACATTTGTAAGGAAAATAAAGGAAAATAAACATATTAACATGTAGTTTTTATTCCACAAATTAGCACTCATGGGTTTAACGAATAACAAAATAAAAGGTGAATTCTTTCATTTGGAATAAAAAAGAAAGGGGTAGCACTGTCTCTATCCTCAAGGGCCTTATTATTATCATCCTCTTTATCTGATGCAAACCAAGAAGGCACTAAGTAAGAAGAGTCAAACCAATACAAAGGACCAATGACAAGGGCACACGTTAAAAAGTTTAAAGAAGATTTGTGAATGTTGGTACAATAAGAACTCAAACATGGAATGGAGAAAGCAAGTATTATTATAAAGGGAGCATTTAGTGGATCATCTTTGCCAGGGTAAAGTGGTCATTTATATGCCTTAATTTCATACATGGAACTTCAAGATGAAATTTATAAGTCAAAGTCTTTAAATAGAGTAATTTACACTAAAAATGTTCTAGAAAATTTTAAGAAGCTTCGAAGAATATTCAAAGTATCTTTAATGGCAAACAAAGAAACTTAGGGGGGAGGGGGGAGGTTGCTACAAAAGGTCAAATGTTAAAGTTTAAGATGTGTCAAAAGTTCATATGTTGACTTGCCTTCCTATTTCTCCATCTTTGGTCTAATGTTTCTTCCTTTTTGTTATAGGATTAATTTGTTTCTCAAATTTTGATATTAGCTGACGTTTAGGAAGATTACGTTCTCTTATTGGCTAAATTGGCATACGCTTTTATCATAATTTAAAATTTCGGCCTCACTGACACTAGGCAATGGGAAGGCTTAAGGTCTATAAAGCTTAAAATAATCCTATTTACTCATGGTTAGAACCCATTTCTAAGCTATTTGATACCTTAAATCTTAAACTTACACTTATTAGCCCCATAAACACTTTTAGCTTTCATTTTCTCCACTTTAGATTTTTAGGATAATATAAATGGGAGGTGGAGATATAAGCTAAGCTAAATCCCATCAATTCATAAAGCACTTTCTTACATTATCTATAACCATTTAATTAATTTCTTATCATTTCATTGGCAGATGAGTTTAGACTCATCGATTGATTCCTTTTATTCTTTCCTTTACATACTTTCACTATATACATATTATTAAGCATTAAAGTTTCCCATTTAAATGATCTTAGAATCAATGGTATGCTTATGGTAATTCTAGTTTTAACATTGTTTTCATTATCATAAGAATTCAACCTTTATTTTACATGGGCTATAACTCTTAATATCCCTTGACATCATTTCCACTAATAATGCATCGCAATCATTTTACATTAAATCAACCCTACACATATAGATATCACATTATTCATAACTTTGACTTTATAGAGATTACAAAGAACATAAGATATAACTAAACATTTTGCTTAATACATTTGTAACTCTTCCAATTGTACATATACATCATTACTGTAGACAATTATGAAGAAATGATTTAGTACTTTAACAATATGTCATATATAACTTAAAATTTTATCTCAAGTCTTTACCTTCAAACATATATCATGACATTAGTCATATACTTAACCTACAAAACAATTTATGAATGAGGAGGGGGGTGAGTTTTTATGCGAAACTTAGTGAGGAATTTATATCGTCTATACATAAGCTCACATGCCTTTACATGAAATACACTTTTACCTATATGGCACATCATTTGAATACAACTTTTACATGGCATATCATTATAAATATGGATAGTCAAGTCCATAGGAATCCCCACTTCATTTACTTATCTTTCTCGCGCACCTCTCCAGCTGTGTGCTTTTAAGGGAGTTGCCTCATCATATGTATCCTTTACTTATCTCTTATATGGATAAGTTTCCTCACCATCCATGCCATTCTTGCATTTCATTACATTTATTTAACATAGATTACAGTCATTGCATAGTTAGTTATGACTTTTTAGGTTCTCACTTCTTCTTTGAACTACCTTCACATTACATGGTAATTAAACACAACATTTAATTTCATGGCATTTAATCTCATTCATGTAGATGCATATGACTTTTACATCAACATAATTTAGCCTACTATGGCCTATATGTAAATTTATGAAGCATGTATACAGTGAATATTAAAACCATGATAAAATACCTTACCTTTTAGTGCTAGTCATATCTTTTCCTTGCTTTTGTTTTGTTGTTTCTATATCACTTTGCCTTAGCTTTACTGGCTTTTAACTTTATCCTCAATTTCTCTTAATCAGCTTACCGATACATTTGCCTAAACATATACATTTATTGTGTTATTACTAATAACATTTGGCATAATAGGCCAAAAGGCCTTTTAAGGGCAATGAAGTCCTAAACATCACTAAAACATGTAAGCATAACTTTTGTTACTTTTAACTTATAACTTAATTATCATCCTTAATACTTAGTTCATCGTCAACTTTTTCCTCTTATATCATTCATAGTACAAACATTACCATCACCATTCAGTCATATAGTTATACATGGAAAAAAATCTTTAATTTATTTCACAATCACAAATTTTTACTCTTAAATTCATCAACTTATTAATTTCTCATTATAAAGCATCATATGCTCATTATGACATTCTTATATAATCCTTACCTAACTAAGTGAAGAACATCTCCTGCCTCCACATATGACTCTAACTAAAAGGTCTAAAGTGTCTAATATCATCAAGGAACTCAATTTAACATTAATTCTCCTTATAAATACAATTAATTTACTAAAAAGCATCCATAAAACCCGTTAACCTCTATATCAACTAAGATGTAAGATATCCTTAAAGACTTGAATATAACTATAAACCTCAAGTTTATAAATACAACATTTAAAAGCTCAAATTATATAATGGAACTCAAACTACATCAATTAAAAGTCATTTACATAAAGAACAATTATAAGCTTATTAAGACATCTATTGGACTAGGTTGGTCAAATCTTAGTGAAAGCTCTCTTTTGATATTGACAATATAGATTGAAAGGTTCTAACATCATTTCTAAGTGTTGTTTATGCAAAATTTAAGTTATCAACTTGTTAGAAGTTGAATAAAGGTGATTGGAAGGAAATTTTATTCAAAGTGTCAAAATATCCTCTTATGTTGCAACCACTATCTTAAGAAAAACTTTAAATCAAAATTGATAGAGGGATTTATGGTGAGAGTCACAGTTTGGATCACAACCATTATCTTGAAATGATTAAGGATGCACTTTAAATAGGTGACCAGGTTGAGCTATATGTCAAGACCTCTATTTGAGGTTCAAAATTTAGGCCAACGACATTAAGGTAATGACTGTGATTGACTCAAAAATTGGAACACCAACAATCCAAATGGATTTGCAATGGCAGTAGTGACCAACCCTCAAAAATAGCAATAGCAAATTATGATAACCGTTAAAGGGTTCCATTACCTTATTTCTTAAAGAACTAATGCCAAACTATGAAGTATTACTAGTTGTTAGGCATAGTTGAATATCTCGACTATGATTGAGTAAAATTTAGAGTGAATTATGGATTACAATCATGACTTGAGGATAACGATAACGATTTTATTTTGACAAGCATTAAATATAGGATGTTGACACCAACTTTGGAAATTGGGAGATAATTTCATTTGTAAAGACTATTCGGTGATTAAAACTTATAAATACTCCACTAAATGGATTTGAATGTAAGAGGATAACATTTAATTATGGCCAAACTCTTACAATTCTTTAACTCATTAATTCCTTATACTTGAGTTTTGAAGGTTAGTGAGACCCATTAAATACCACTAGATTAGGGTTTTAGAGTGAGCCCAAGTGTAAAAAAATCTTGTTTAGGTTAAGTGTGAGCCTTGTGAAAACACATTATTGTGAGTTAGGTGTTAGTTTGTAAAACACCATTGAGAGTTAGTGATGTTAGTTATGTGCTTGGGCCAATTCTTATGATGAATATTTTTTTTAATAATGTCATGGTTGCTTTTTTATTAAATATCTCTTTTATATTTAGTTTATATTGAATAGTTAATTCTACCTAGTGTCATCAAGTATGTGGCTTGATAGTAAAACCTTTAGGTGTAAATAATTCTATTCTAAATTGTCCCTAATTAGTTGTTTTTAATGGATAATTTTGAATGAAGACTAATATGTGCTTTGATTGATGACTACATTTTACTAGTTATGGATGTAGGATATTAAATTGCATCAACACTCAATAAAAAATAGAGCAGGGTTAGAAAGAATGGATTACAAAATGTTCCATCTCTTATCTTTCTCAGATGTCATAGAAAAAGAAAAAGACTTTTAACTAAGTGCAACAATTAATAGAAGTAAGAAAGCATATGAACAACACATGTTTTGCTTATCAATAATGTCTACAGTCATATTCAATGTAACATCCCTATCCACATTCATTGGCATTATCACATGAACATATTCATTACATAAATGATTTTAAATCCCACATGAACATATGCATTGGATAAATGATCATTTAGACATGTGAATTGGATAAGTATGATGATGACATTTGCACATTTACATGTGAGACACTTGAACATATATGTAATGTTTGTATAGTTGCATGGCAAATTATCTTATGTTGTGTGCATGTTATAACATCATAAGTAATGGTGTTTTATAGCTTATTTAAAAGTATAAGGAGCATTTGGGGATTAGGAGATGGATAGAGGTGATGAAGAAGTGAAGAAGAGAGACTAAAAGAGGAAAAGTGAACTTCCAACCAATGGAAATGAAACACCATGATTCTGTCTTGTTATAATAGGTTTACAAGTGGAATTTTTCACCCTTTAAGATCAAAATAAAGAGACAAAATGTGAGGGAAATCAAAAGAATGAGAGAGCTAAGGAAGAAATAAATAAAAGAATAATAAAAAGAATAAGAAGAAGAAGAAGAAGAGAAAAAAGAAGCAGAGGGAGAAGAGTGAGCTACCTAGGAAAGAATCCTAAGGTTTTCTGGTTTTGAGAAAATAGGTAAGTTAATTTATCTTCTTGCCACATGAAATTAGTCCCTCATGACATGTTAATCATTCATGGTTAGTGAGAATTATGGAGTATTTGAGGTAAAGCTCAAGTATGGAAGTTGGAATTCAAGAGAAACAAGAGCTATCTGTGTTAGTTTTATTGTTAGAGCAGCCTATTGCACCCACGATTTCATAATCTTAGAAGAGTAATTTTGGAAAGTGTAAAATATAAAAGTTGTAGCTTTATATCCTATATAAATGCATATGAAATATTTTTGCTTGATTTTGTGTGTGTGAGGAGATATGGCTCCTTTATTAGGGCTGGTTCACAAACAACCAAAATCACCTTAGTCTTTCAGTTTTCATATATTTTTATGACTTTATGTGCTTATTTAGACAAAGTTTAAAACATGAAATTTGTAGGGTTATATACCAAATAAATACCTATAAAGTAGTTTTGATTGATTTGCTATGTGGAAAGAGATATGGCTCATTGATTGTAACTGACCCTGTACCCAGATGAAACCTCGTTGGTTTTATAATTTTGTTTTCTAAGAATTTGATGGCAATTGATTAGAAATTAAGTGATGTGTTGAGCTGAAAATTTGGATGTTTATGTATTATATACATGAATGTAAAATATTTTTGCCAAATTTATCATGGTTGTTTAGATATTGGCCCTTCATCATGACTGATTGCCACTATGTTAAGAACCTGCTCACCTTGAGATTGGTCATTTATTTTGGTGACTTTATGGACTAAATTAGGCAATGAGTAAAACATAAAAAATGTTCATTTATGTGTTGTGTAATTTATGGTTAATCTTTTTTTGTAATTTTATGTTTACAAGTTGAGATATACCTAAGAATGTAAGACCTATTCAAACTGAGATGACATTGAAATAGGGAAAATTCAAAAATTCACCACATTTTCTGTGTGTCTTATATTGGCCTGAAATTTGAATATGTTGTCTCATTCTATGTTTGTTTTATTTTTTTTTTTAAAAAAGAATCAAGTCATTTGATTAAATATATATATATATATATATATATAGTTATTGTTGTGAGAGTGTAGCAAGCTCAGGTTGCCATATGAGGAAAATATGCATAAACACTAGGTCCACTTGCATGGATCATGTCATAGTTACATACCAAGTATTCATAATCATTTTGACCTACTTTTAACCATGTATGTATCAAATTTTATGATCTCAACACTTTGAAAAAGCCTTAAAGAGAGAACCAAACCTACCATAAAGGTTGGTCACATCAAATGGTGAGTAAAAACCATAATTAGATTCTAATGTGTATTTGTGGTAATTTTATGATATGATTATGTTCTATTACATGTATATGTGATTGAATTGTTACATTTTACATGAAAATGCAAGTCAAATGATAATTATATGCTCTTCATGTTTACTTGGTATACCATTATCAACGAACACTTGCATATGGAACTAAAAGGATGTTGTGATCAATTTGTCAAACACTTGTAAAATCACTTGAAAAATGGACCAATATGTCTTATTAGCACATGTTATTAATCAAATGATCCACTTATTATATGTTGGCTAGCAAAATCAAATGTCATTTAAATCACATGAATTCCTGGGACCAATGTTTTCCTTGCAAGGTCACGACATAAATCAATCTATTGCATTTACACTTGTATAGTCAATTGTTATACTTGTAATGTATCATGAGGATATTGGTTGTTGGTTTTGCCATAAGAATTTGATTATTATTTTTATTCATTGAGTTATGACTCACCAAATCACAATTATATTTTTAAGATACTAAAGCATAAGATTTGGATGCTTTGGTGTAAAGAGTTTTGCATAAAGACATATGGGCCATAGGTCATCGGCTGAATTTCAACTCTCTCTCTCCTTATGTCATATACATATATATAGATAGGAATCAGTTCATGGTCACTAGTCTTGAACATTAGTTAACATATATGTACATTAAATACATGTTGGATTGTGTTTGTATAATGAATAAGCCTTTATGCATATGCTTTTTTGGATATGAATATCATGATTTGTAAATGAAAACGGTCATTGCATTCAATGCCCGTTGGGAATTATCCAATGCCCGTTGAATGATCTGAAATGTTTTAGGCATCTATAACACATATTTAATGCTCATTGTGAATTGTTCAATGCCCATTGCATTCATTATACCCCTTTACCACTTTTGATTGATGACTACATTTTATTAGTCATGGATATAGGATATTAAGTCAAACACATAAATACATGTTTAAAAAATGTTGTATTGGACTGATTTGCTATGAGAACACTACATGGATAAACAATCATGCAATAATATAAATAATCATAAGTGATTCTCGTGCAATAGTATAAACAGTGATAAAGGATTCTCATTCATTATATTTACTTAATCCTCTAACCTGAAAATCATCATGGATTCCAATATGATAAACTTCATGTTTTAATATAGTCCAACATTATCTTTAACTAAATGATCATATAGACAAATGTTTGACATTAACTAAATCATATAAAGGAATATGAGTGATCGAGAAAGAATTTATCCATCATATATCTTTGGGCCCTTCTATAAATTAAACTAAAGAGATTTCATGGCCATGCAAAAATGAATTGATAAAGGTTATCAATGTCATTTTACATTAGTATACATGGGGAACGATAAAGAATTGAAATGTAAAAGATAACATGATCAATGGCTTATGTTCAATTGAGATACTATGTGAAAAAAGGATTATAATATTATTTCTAAAATGGTTACGTTGGATCATTGACTGTCACATAATTTGGGTAGTCATAATGTCTTGCTAAGGGCCACTTATGACTTATGGGTGACAAATAGGTTTTGGGCCACTGCCAAAATTATGTGAACATATAGGGTCACACACTTAGATTGCGCCTAAGATGAAATAGCATTTTCTGCTCTCTCTTGATGTATATATTAAGATAATTACATATATTATTTTTATATTTAGATATCCTTATCATTTTAAAAGTTAAAACAAACAGGATATCTAGTTATTTGTATCTAAAAGATATATATTTGGCGCATATATCTTAATAGTTAAGATATATACACATGTTTTAGTGTCTTCTAAAAAACTTAAAGTGCTAGTATTGTTTTTCTAGAAAATATTTTAGAGAGAAAGAAACCTTAGTGCTGGCACACTACCCATTATGGAGATAACTTGTTTTTATGGATACTTATAGAGGCCATTCACTGTTTGGTAGCATCTATATCTAACTCCAAACTTAAAATAAGGTGTTCTGGAGCAAATCCCCTTTTTGCCTTTCATCAATTGCACAAGCGTTGTTCAAATTTGTAGGTTTCAAATAATTTATTGTCCATTTAATCGAATTGCATGGATTCTTAGTGGGTTTTGTGTGTAGAAAATTTTTGTTTTTTTTTATTGTGCTTGTTATACAAAACCTAACTTATGAAATACCCAATTGGAAAAATTGAGGAGTGGACATAAGATTGGTTAATACTCGAACCACTTTAAATATCTTGGGTTTCTTCCTCTCCCACTCTTTTTATAAAATTTAAACCACTTGCACTCTAAAAATTTAAATTTTCAACCAATTCAGTCCCCCTTCTTAGTACATAAGGGCCAATAAGTGGTAGTAGAGCTTAGTCTCAAATCTTGCCTCAATTGCTTAAGAATAGATCATGGTATAAAAAGGGATCCATCCAACCATTAAGTCATTCTTTGATGGATCTTATTATACTCATTAGAAGTATAGATTGGAAATCTACCTTGATAGTGATGCAGTGGATCTTTAGGACATGATTACAAAGGAGTTGAAGCCACCTACGAGAATAATGGATGGTAGTGAAGAGTTATTTCTAAGAGAAGAATAGGTGGAAACATATAAGAAGGCAAATGACAGGAATAAAAGAGACATTGCAATCATCCTTTACTCCATTTAAAGAGAAATGTGTGGAAGAGTTCAACATTACCACACTACTCTTGTAATATGGAAAGCTCTAGAAAACTATCATGAAGGAGTGACACTAGTGATGTCAAATGGATTAGAGATTTATGTGATCAAATGGAAGCTTTCATAATGATGGATAATGAAACCATCACCAACATGATAAATAAACTCTTTGCCATCGTGAACATCATCAAGAAGTATAGAAGAACACTCACCAATCATGATGTAACTTTTAAGATACTTAAAATGCTTCCCTTACAAAAGTTTGAGGCAAAGGTATGTAGTATACAAGAATCCAATCAAGTGATTGGAAAGATACCAATTGATGTTCTCATTGGGAAGTTTCTCACCCTTGAGATGGTGATTAAGAAGGATAAAGAAATGAAAAGAATGAGAGCTCAATAAGACGAATGAGAAAATAAGACACTTGCTTTTAAATCATATAACAAAGACAAATACAAGAAAGAAAGCTTTAGAGAAATTGATGAAAGTGAGAAGAGGAAATGGAATTTACCATGCTTTCTAAGAGGTCGAAAGAGCTCATGAAAAGGAGAAGACAAAGAAGGAACCTCAATAAGGCATAATCTAAATTCAAGGTGAAGAAAAATGATGTGGCTTAGTTTGAATGTAGGGAGCAAGTTGTATAAAATTTGTATGTCCCAAGCTAAAGAAGAAAAAAGAAGTGATACAAGCAGAAGAAAATGAGATTCAAAGCAATATGGGATAATGACTCAAGTAAAGAAGATGCAGATAAAAAGGCTGCCAACTTTTGCTTTATCACTCAAAAAGACCCCTTTAATGAGGTAAGTACTTCATTTTAATCTTGTGATGATTTTGATACATATGATGAAAATGATGATGAGCTACTTAAAGCCATGTACTTAAGATGTGATAAATATAAATCTTAAATGAAAATTTATAAGTAAAGATGGCTAAAACTAAAGGATGATTTAAAAACATAAGTGATCTTGATTGTAGCTTGAGAACCTCTAATGAGGAACTCAAGAAAACATTAGAACAAATTTCTCAAACTCCATCCTCTATTGATTCCATAATAAAATAAAATAATTCATTAAAAATTAAAGTAATTATGTTGAGATATTCAATCTCAAAATTTCACAAATAAAAAGAAGCTTTAGATACACTTATTGTATCACAAAGAGCACCCCTTGTAAGACATGGTATTCGGTTTAATAAGTCCTTATCATCTACATTTTCTCCTCCCATCTTTATTAGAGCATCTACACCTCAAACCTCTAGCCTATAGGAGAATCCAAAGAAAAGTGCTCATAGCATTAAGCCCACTATGTATAAAAGCAAGGGAAAGACACCACAAGGCTTAAAGGTTAACCCTCAAAGAGCCAATCATGCTTTTCTATACAATAAGAGGCATGCATATAGAAACACACTTTGTACTCCTTACCATTCTTGCACTTATATGCACTCACATGGCTAAAGTATGAGAAGGCCTCCTACTCATGCAAAAGTTATTTATAAGAGAAGGATTCACAAGTTTAAGCTCTAATGTCATTATTGCATGAAATTTGGCATATTAATGTGTTTTGCTATATTAGGAAAGTACACCTATAACTATAAAACCCTTCCAAGCCCACCTCCTTAGACTTAAGTATACTTAGGTACCTAAATGAAGATGAACTTATTTTATTTTGTAGGAATGCTTGAAATCCACTAAAAAGGGGCAATGATTAGTGCATGGATAGTGGATTTTCAAAGCATATGACAAAAAATAAGAAATTATTCACATCCATTAAAGAAAAGGATATTGGCAATGTGACATTTAAAAATAATTCCAATGGTAAGGCAATTGGCAAGGGTGTAATTGGTAAGAAAGGGTGCCCCCTTATTGACAATGTCTTTTTAGTTGTTGGTTTAAAGCATAATTTGTTAAGTGTAAGTCAATTATGTGACAAAGGTAATAAAGCCACCTTTGACCCAAGGGAATGCTAAGTCACTACCTTAATAGATAATAAGGTAGTCTTTAAGTGTAAAAGGAGAGGAAATACCTACTTAATTGACTTAGACAATTTGGTTGACTAATCTTTTAAGTGACCAGTGTCTATTAGCAATGAATCTTAGTTTTCACATAAAAGGCTTAGACATGCAAGCATGAAGCTTCTCTAACATCCCTCTAAAAGAGAACTAGCGGAGGGTCTTTGAAAGCTCAAGTTCACTAAGGACAAGACTTGTAGAGCTTTTCAAATGGAAAAGCAACATCAAACATCTTATAAGGAGAAGAATGTTGTAAGTACAACTAGACCACTTCAACTCATTCACATGGACTTGGCTGGACCCACTAGTAGTGCTAGTCTAAGCGGTAAACATAATGCATTTATTCTTATTGAAGATTACTCAAGGTTTATTTGGGTTAGTTTCTTAGTTCATAAAAGTGATACTTTTAATGTTTTTAAAAGGTTTGCAAAAAGAGTTCAAAATGAAAAGGGTTACTTGATTTCTTATATAAGATGTGACCATGGAAAATAATTTTAAAATTAACTTTTTGAAAACTGTTGTTTAGAGAATGGGATTTTATATAATTTTCCTGGTCCTAAAATATCACAACAAAATGATATTATAGAGAGAAACAATAGAACATTGATTGAGATGGCTAGGACTAAACTTAATAAGTATTCTCTTCCAAACTACTTTTGGGCTGAAGCCATCAACACCTTTTGTTACATTCCAAATAAAAGTTTTTAAAAGGCCCATTCTAAATAAACCACTATTGAGCAATGGAATGGAAGAAAACCAAAGCTTTCATACTTTAAAGTTTTTAGGTGCATATGCTATAGTGTGAATACTAATGATAACCTTAGAAAATTTGCTTCTAAAACTGATGAGGGCATCTTTCTAAGCTATTCCATCACTAGTAAAGCCTATAAAGAGTTTAACATGAAGTCCATGATAGATAAAGAGTCAATGAATGCTAATGGATTTAATAAACTTAACCTTGGAAAGAGATTAGAACTCAATCATTCATCAAAGGAGAATGTGATTGAAATTGGTGAGTGAGAGACACTTTGAGAATTAAAGAAAGTTAAACACTAACAAGTGGAGGACCAAACTTAAGGACTTTCCAAGTATTGAAGATACTTCGAGGACCACCCAAAAGAGCTAATCATTAGTGAGACATCCATAGGAGTAAGTACTAAAGCTAAATTAAATGAATTAGATAATAATCATGACCTTGTTTCTCAAATTAAGCCAAAATCAATTGATTAGGCTATTAATGATGAGATTTGGGTGATTGCTATGCAATAGGAACTCAATCAATTTAAAAGAAACAAAGTTAGCAAACTTGTCCTCAAGCCTAAAGAACACCCATTTGTAGGATGCAAGTGAGTGTTTAGGAACAAGTTGGATAAGCAAGGTTTCATAATTTGAGTCTCACGATTTTCCCAATCATGTTTTCAAACTAACTAAAGCCTTTTATGGATTGAAACAAGCTCTTAGAGCTTGGTATGAAAGGCTTAGTTCATTCTGTTTGAAACATGATTTTGAAAAGGACAAGGTTGACACAACTTTTTTTGTGAAAGGACATGATAAAGACACTTTGATTGTTTAAATTTATGTTGACGATATTATATTTGGTGTTACTGATTAATTTTTTCACCAATAATTTTCAAAGTGTATGACTAGGAAATTTGATATGAACGTGACGAGTGAGCTCAAATGTTGTCTTGGTCTTCAAGCAAGCTAAGTAGACAAAGGAACTACTCAAAATGTTTCAGATGGATAGATGCAAGGTGGCTAAGACACCTATGAGTTTATCAATTAAATTGATGATGATGAATCAAGTACGCTTATTAACAAAAAAAACACAGAGGTATGGTTAGCTCTCTCTTCTATCTTATCGCTTCTAGACCCAATATTATCTATAATGCTTGCTTATGTACTAGATTTCAATCATATCCTAAAAAATCTCATTTTCCTGTTATTACAAGAATTTTGAAATATTTACATGACACCTTGCATTTAGGAATATGGTATCCTAGGAATTCATCTTTTAGTATACTTGGATATTTGAATGTATATTATATCAGTAGTTTGTTAAATAAAAAAAGAATTTTTAAGACTTGTCAATTTATTGATGAATTCTTAGTTTCTTGGTTTAGCAAGATATAGGTATTGATTGCTTTATTCATCGTCGAAGTAAAATATATGACAACTGGTTATTGTTGCACTCAAGTTCTTTGGATGAAATAATAACTTAAGGAATATGGCAAAGATGTTGATCACATTCCCATCAAATGTGGCAACACAAGTGCAATACATCTTTCAAAAAATATCATCTAACATTCAAAAAGCAAAAACATTGATATTAGGCATCATTTTGTTAGAGATATTATATTGTAATGTTAGAGTTCATTGACACTAACAACTAGCTTGCAGATATTTTTACTAAACCATTAATAAAGAAAGGATGAACTGCATTAAGAGGGAATTAGGGATGCTTGATACAATCTCTTTAGCTCGACAATAGATTTCATTGTATGCATTTATGATTTTTTGATTCATGAATGCTAAAACATTCGATGTGATTGATGATTATTTGATAGTTTTGTTGGGATTAATGTGTCAAGTTTGTCAATTCAATTTGGATTTGAGTTTTTCTTTCTATGTTTAGTTACATGAACTAGCCATCAAAATATCAAATTGATCACTTTATGTTTCGACCATATATTTAAAGTTTTATATTAATCATGTCTTAAAAAGTGGTTTATAAATCGCGCCAAGTTTGCCATTTGCGATTGCTACTTATAGATACTTTTGATGTTAAAAGTAACTTGCAATTTGCACTTACGATTTCAAATTATCGCCATGAAAAATCATATTCTAAAATTTTCAAACTGTTGACTTTGCATATGTTTGATGATTTTTTATTTATTACTCACAATTTTCATAAGTCGTTTTCATAACACATATGTAGCGATTATGACTTTCGAGTAAACATTGGCTGCTAATCATTCATCTCCCAAATGGTGAAACTTCCTCATTTAATGTATTTTAGATCATTTATGACTATTTACACCCCTTTTCTATGTATTTAAACCTTATTTAGTCTTTCTTTTCCATTTCTTTCACTTTATCCTTCATCATTTTTTAAAATTCCCTCAACTTCTCTTCATCTTTCCTTACCTACATCTTAGTCTCTCTTCAATTCTTTTGTCATCACCCAAATGGCTCCAAAAGAATCCTTAAGAATCGAGAAGGACAAAGGAATAACCTAAACCTCTGCATTGCTGAGGCAAACCCTTCTTCTCTATCTCATGAAGCACATCACCAAGGAAGAAAAGCAAGATTTGTTGCAAACAAGAATAAGATCATCCAACCTAATAAGATTCCTTTTAAATTCTCTTTGATTACCTACTAATCAATAGAGAAATCAAAAAGCTATCTTACTCAAGTAGGTCGGGTGGAATTCACCTTCTATGAGGAACTTAGTTATGAGGAGGTGGTTTAAGAGCTTACTAGTAATAAGGCTGAGTCAAAAGCAGGTGTGTATAGTCTCAATTTTCATTCTTTTAGTTAAGAATACTTGATCTCTTATCCCTAAATTTGCTCCTTCTTTAAATTCTAAATTGAGGATAGGGTTCTATTTAACCTCTATTCTCTATACCTTGACCATTTTAGTTTTTAGAGCTAAATCTTAATTGGAACCAAACATGACCCTAAAAAATGTCTTGCCAAACACACTAAAACCCTTCTATTTTGCTCTTTCATTGTATAATCACCTTTTCCATGTGTGTAAAAGGTGATAAAAATGAAAAGGTCTCCTAAAAGGACATTTCATTCCTTTATTGCCTCATTACCAATTAACCTATCCAATCATGCCATTATTTTATAGACTAATTAGCTCATATAAGCCTTAAAACTAAGTGTTAATTCCTCTTCCCCTCCCACATCACTGCCATATATCGCTTGGTAGAAGCCTTTAATTAAGAAAATGAGGCATATCTCAATAGGGCTTACGTCCCCAATACAAATTTTATTGATCTCAACTACTTAGTCAATGCTAAGGCCATACAATCAAATTACTATAAATACTTATTGGGAGCTTAAGGAGCAAAGAAATAAGAAACCTATCAAGCCTCTAAGAGTAAGAGCCTTGTTATTAAGGAAGGAAAACACTAAGTAAATGACCCTCTTTATGTCCTAAAGATAAGTTCTAGCTTTGCTCTAATTTCCATCTCTCTTTCATCTCTAAACAAGAAATTAGACAAGGTCCCTAGGGTGATAAAAAGGAAATTCAACCTCCTCATTCACATGCATAATGATCTTGTCAATTTATAATAGAAGATGGGAGTTCAACCTTTCTACCTTCCAGATTTTAAGGATGAGGACACACAAAAGGAATAGGAAGGAAATGAAGAAGAAGGAGATGAAGCCCAAGAAGGAGGCCATACTGAAAATGAAGAAAATTAAGATAATGAAGCAAATGGAGTAGTTGATGAGACTGATGGTGAAGAAGAAGATAATTCCTCACCAACTTTTTAAAATTTACTAACATTTGTTGTTTTTTTGTTTTTCACATTTAGTATCTTTTGTTTTAAAATCTTGTCGCCTCTAGTGTGTGTGATCAAACATTTATGAATCCTTGAACTTTCATCTTTGAAATCATGAATTTATATTAATGCAATATTTGTGTGTCTTTTATTCATTTAATTTTCTCTTCTTATTTGGTGACCATTTATGCAATCACTTGAGTTTGTGACCGGTCCCTCTCTTATTTTCCCTCTCACTTCTTGATCTTAACATAGGCAGAGAGACAATGTAGATAACATATATGCAAAGGCCATGTGTTATTTATGTAAAGCTCAGGTGTTAGTAACTAAAAAGATCACTGAACTAATCCAAACATTAAGGGGGGAGTATGGAATAAAAGGGAGTAATTCTTTAAAATACAAACTTAGTTAAATCTATCCTTATACTTTAAATCACTTTACATTGATTTGATATTGAATTTCAAGTACATATCATGTTTAAGACTATGCATGATAAACCTTTATCCTTTACATATTCAATCTAAATTGTCAAAATAAAAAAGAAGGAGATTGTTGGACTAGCATAGTCAAACTTAAACCAAAGCTCTCTTTTGATCTTGCAAATATAGATTGAAAGGTTCTAATATCATTTCTAGGTGTTGTCGATGGAGAAATCAAGTTAGGAACTCATTAGAAGTTAAATATAAGTGTTTGGAAGCAAAATGTTCAAAATGTCAAAACATCTCCTAAGTCACGATTGGATTTGTGGCTTGCGATCATTATCTTAAGAAAACTTGGGATCAAAATTAACAGAAGGATTCACGACAATAGTTACGGCTTGGGTTACGATCACTATCTTCACAAGATTGAATGGCTTTAAACAAGCAGCCAAGTTGTGCCACGTGTCAAGACAATAGTTTGAGGTTCAACATTTAAGGAAGTGACATTAAGGTAGTGATTATAGTTGATTCAAAGCTTGGAACACAAAAACTTTGGTTAGATTCATATTGGGAATAGCAACCAACCCTTCAAAATCAATATAACAAAATTTAATAATCATTAAAGGGTTCAAATGGTGAATTTTTTGAATAACAAAGCCAAACTGGCAAATATCATTAGTCATTTGACAAATTTGAAGATCTATATCATAATTCAACAAAATCCAAAGTGAATTATGGATCGTGACCATGACTTGAGTATAACTGCCAAGATCTCAGTGTGATAAACATTAAATATAGGATTTTGCCATCAACTTTAGAGATTTATTGATAGTTCTTTTGCGATAACTATTTGGTAGTTGAAACCTATAAATAATCCGCCAAACAGATTTAAATGCTAAAAGATATAATTTAATAGTTACCAAACTCTTACAATTTGAATTCTCAATTCTTAACTCATTAACTCTTTGTACTTGGGTTGTAAAAGTTAAATGTGAGCCATTAAACACCATTAGGTTTTGGTTTTAGATTGAGTATAAGTTTGAAAAACTCTTATTTAGGTTAAGTATGAGCCTTAGGAAAACACTTGCAAGCGTAGTATGTAAGACTTGTGAAAACACATTATTATAAGTTAGGCGTGAGCTCGTAAAACACCATTGAGAGTTAGTGCAATACCCAATTAGAAGAATTTGTAAGTGGATTTAGGGTTGATTAATACCCAAACCACTATAAATCTCTTGTATTCTTCCTTTCTTACTCTTTCCCTGAACTTTAAACCACTTACAATCCCTCTAAAAATTTAAATTTCCATCAATTCAATCCCTTTCTTGGTGTATAAAGGACAACAATATTAATATCTAACTGAATACAACTAATGTGTTAAAAATCCTTCAAGCCTTTATTCTCAATATAAATAATAATTTTTGGATTCCAATTAACATTTAAGAAACTAATGATCACCAATAATTCATATAATCAATTTGTTTATATGAACACCTTTCAAATCTCTAATTGTATATTAATCAATATTGTCTTTATTTTAACCAAGGTATAAAACACTAATTAAACTAAATTAATTTGTCAAATATGAGCATTAGAACACTAGTTATTATTAATAAACCATTAAACATTAAGAACAAATAGAGACAATCTACACACTTCAAGTACAAATAAATCTCTTTTAAAAGGTAACACATGTCATATTGACACCAAACTTCATCTCTTCTAACACTAACAAGCTCGAAAAAACTATAAACACACTTATTCAAAGATAGAATAAATATCCAAGAAATGTGAGAGATTATAACTTACTTAAAATACGAAGGAGAAAGTCACCAACTTGCTTTAAAGATGGAAGAACATGGATGAGTAAACTTAATTCTACTAACTGGATTTGGTAGCCATGGATGGGAGAAAGGTTTTAGAAGGATTTTACAGAGTTACAAACTATTAAAAATTGATGAAAATGGGGTTATAGTCTTGTTTAGGTGGAAGATAAAGAGAATGAGGTGTAAAAAGGCTAAAACGCCCATATCAAGTATTTTATAAAAGGTCTATAAAAAATGCTACTTATAACATATAAACTTATTCTTCCACCCTTTTGTCATTTTCCTCAATAAACTTCAAACACCATTTTATGCATTAAGAATGATGGAAAATGGAGCTAGAATTATTCTTAGGACGAAAGTGAAGATAAAAGGGTATGAAAAAACTAAAATGGCCAAATAAAGCATTCAAACATTGTAGAAGCTTTACATCCAACCTTTTGTTCTTTCCTTTAATATAATCTTGGAAAAATTATAAAAATCTAAAAATCATCTAAAACATAGGACTGTCATGTCATTTAGATGCATATTAAAGACAAATTAAATAAACATAGGCAATAACATTGTGATAAGGAAACTATGTAATTGTCTAACTTTTCCTTCCTTCTTACAAGACACTTCAAATACCAACTTTTAGGCTTATAACAGGCATCTAAAATACTTGACTAAAATTTTACTTAATAACACTTTAACCATTCTTACATAGGTTAGTAGCCATCGAAGATCATGCATCTAACTTAGCTTATATCGTAGCTTCCATCATCCTCCCTCATTTCTTTTTAACATGTACTTTATCATAAATTTCATACATGGTATATTATTCATTATTAAACCTCTAATGTCATCATTCATACATGTCCATTAATCACCATTTCTTACATATGCTTACTTACAAATCTTAAATGAAACTTAATTCCTCATATGACTTAGCATATTTCACCTTCATTTTTCTCAGTCATTCTTTATGACTCTATTATATCTTAATTTGTCTTTATTATATCATTAAAATCATTATCATTATCATTTCATCAAATTTAGCCTCTTTATGCTCATCAATTAGGGGAAGGAATCCTCATTTATGACAAACCCTTAAGAATCACGTTTTGGGCCTTACAAATTGCCCCTCCATACATAAATCATCCTAGCTTTCATGCCTAGCTTTCATTTTTACATATACTTATCTACCTTTAGTCATAAACAAATAATCCGAGTTAATTTATGTATATTCCTAAGGAATACTAGAGTGGAAGGGATTTAAAATATATAAAATTCTTTTTAAATGCTCATATAACTTATAAAATCATTTAAAATAGTTTTGAGTTTCAAATCTCATTTTAAGTATTAGAATGTCTTGTTGTGATTATGAATGGGGTCACTCCATAACTATAACGAAATGATTTAATTACCCTTTTTTGGTTGGGGAATAAATCCCATATCCTTAAAAACTATCCCTTTCCTTTTCTAGTAGTCCAAAGGATAAACATAGTTGATTAGCCTTAATTCCTACTATTAACTCCATTTTTATGTTGTCATTTATGTACTTATCATCATTATAATCTTTTAAGTTTATTTTCTCATATCATTTTTCCTTATTTTTCTACCACATCATCATTTCTTTTCACCATGACATATATTTTTCACATCATCACATCATTTTATCTTTCTTAACGTTATATCATTCCCTATTTCATCAGCCATATTATCATTACATAATATTCTTTTTCTACATCATCATATTATAACTTATTTCAAATGATGTCACTATATCATTCATTATCATTTGCATCAACTTATAACATATGACATATTAAAACTTATTCTTATGCTTCATCTCATCACCATGAAATTATCCTTCATCTTTATAGTTTTTATCATGTATAACAAATCTTGATAATAATCATGATCATATAATTTCATAACATATCATATACATATACTTTTTAACATTAAATGCCTTAACTTCATAATATACTAAGCATAAATTATGTTTAAGCTCATAATATCAACCATATTACTTTACTATTTACTTTATACATTTAATATAAAAAGCTTCATATCATAAACATGCATAACATTTCAACACTTAAATGCAAAATCCTAACTTAAGGAAATTGATAAGACATAAAGGAAATGCAATATCCCTGCAAGTTATAACTAATTATCCTTATATATCTCTCATCATTCTATCATCTCCTATCTATATCTATTTCTTTCTAAACTCAAAGGTCTAACCATACAAACCTTTGCTTTTATACGTCTCTATCATAACTTAGATTCCATGTCGCACCAATGCTAGGGAACAAAAAGGCTTAAGGCCTATAAAACCCATAGTAAGCCTATTTACTTATGCTTATTGCCCATTTCTATGCTATTTGATACCTTGAATCTAAACTTATACTTATTATTCCATAAACTTTCTTAGCATTCATTTCCCCACTATAGATTTATAGGATAATACAAATGAGAGGTGGGGTTTTAAGCTAAGCTAAATCCCATTATTTAATAAAACACTTTCTTACATTACGCTATAATAATTTAAGTCATTTCTTATTCTGTCATAAGCAGGAGAGTTTAGACTCACCAACTCATACCTTTTATTCTTTCCTTTGCTTACATTATATACATATAATTAAGCATTAAACTCTCCCATTTAAATGATCCTAGAATCAAGGATCCATTTAAGGACATTATAATGATAACATTCTTATCATTATCATAAACATTTAGCATTTATCTTACATAGTCTTATAAATATTAGTATGTCTTAACATCATTTTCACTAATCTAGCAACATAATCATTTTACATTAAATCAACCTTAGATATGTGGATATCACAATATTCACAACTTAGACTTTATGCAATTTATTAAAAATACATGATATAACTAAATATTTTAATTAATACATTTATATCTCTTTCAATTATAAATATAAATCATTATTGTAGGCAACTAGGACGACAAGATGTAATGCCTCAACAATATGTGATATATATCTTAAAACTTTTTTTATAGCCTTTATCCACAAGCATATTTCAATGGCATCAGTCTTGTGTTTAGCCTGCAAAATAATATGTGTGTATGGTGAGTGAACTCCTTATGGGAAACTTAAAGAGGATTTTATATTATACATACGCATGCTCACATGACTTTTCATGAATATATTTCTAACTACATGGCACATTATTTTCATGCAATATTTTTCATTGCATATCATTACACATATGGATAGTTAAGTCCATGTGAATCCCTATTTAGTTTACTTATTCTTTTGGCATGTGAGAGTTGGCTTTCTAGTTTTGTGATCATAGGGAGAGATGCCTCACCAATTGTATCCTTTATATATCCCTTACATAGAGGAGTTTTTTCCCTAGCCATATCACACATATATATCATTACATTCATTTCATATAGGTTGTAATCCCTGCATAGTTTAGTATAACAAATTGGATTCCTACTTCTTCCCTGAGCTACCCTCACATTATATGGCAATTAAACAAAAAAATTTTGTTGCATGACATTTAATTTCATTCATATAAATGTATATGACTTTTATATCAACATGATTTGCCTACTATGGTTTATATATAAATTTATGATGCATGCATGTAATGACATTAAAACTATGATAAACTCCCTCACGTTTCATTGCTATATAACTTTTTCTTGCTTTGGTTTTGTTGTTTCTCTATGCCTTTGCCTTACTTGCTATTAGCTTTATCCTTATTGGCTTCTCACCCACACATATGCCTAGGCATATACATTCATTAAATTATTACTATAAAACTAACATATGAAGAGTTACTCAAACTCATCCATGGAACATATAACAAAAACATAACATTTAGCATGATAGGCCAATAGCCCTTTTAGAGATAATGAAGTCCTAAACTTCACTCAAGCATGCAAACAAAACTTTTGTTAGCTTTCACTTATAGCTTAATTGTCATATGTGATACTTAGCTCATTGTCATTATTTTCCTTTTATCTCATTCACAGTATAACCATTACCATCACCATTAATCATATAATAACCATGGTTAAAATCCTTAACTCTTTTCACAATCATCAATTTATACTCTTAAATTCATCAAACATTTCTCTTATTAAAGCATTCATGTTCTCATTAAGACATTCCTATATAATCCTTTCCTAACTAAATAGAGAACAACTCTTTCATTCCCATGTGACTTTAACTGTATGGTCTAGAGTGTCAAATATCAATAAGAAATTCAATTTACCATTAATTCTCCTTATAAACATAATTAATTTACCTAAAGACATCTATAAAATCCATTAAGACATCAATATTTCCTCCATCTCAGCTAAGATGTAAGACATCCTTCAAGACTTGAATACAACTTTAATCCTCAAGTTTATAACGCTACATAATGTTTAAGAGCTCAAATAATATCATGGAACTCAAACAACATCAATTATCCTTACAAATAAATCTCATTTACATAAAGAACAATTATAAGCTTATTAAGACATCAATATCTAAATCAATACAACTAATGTCAAACCTCAATTAACCATAAATAAGAATTTTGGGATGCTAATTAACATTTAAGAAGTCAATAACCACCAATAATTAATATAATCAATCCATATATATTAACACATTTTAAAACTCTAATTGTATATTACATCAATATTGCCTTTATTTTAACCAAGGTGTAAAACATTGATTAAGCTTAATTTCTTTATCAAATATGAATACTAGAACACTAATTATCATTTAATAAACCATTAAATATCAAGACCCTAGAGAAATAATGCACACACTACAAGTATATATAAATCTCCTATTGATGACAACATCACCTTTCATGTGATACTACCTTTCATCTCTTCCATCACCACAAAGATTAAAAACACCATAAACACACTTATTTAAACATAGAATAAATATACAAGAAATATGGAAAATTGTAACTTATATGGAATAAGAAGGAGAAAGTTACCAACTTGCTTAAAAGATGGATGAGCAAACTTTATTTGGTAGCCAAGGATGGGGGAGAGCTTTTGGGAGGATTTTGGTGAATGTTGGACTACAGTAAAGTGATGAAAAGGAGCTGGAACCTTGTTTAGGTAGAAGATAAAGAAAAAAAGGTGTAAAAAGGTTAAAGGTCCTGTATATAGTATTTTAGCAAAAATCCACAAAAAATGTTACTTCGAACCCATGAGCTTATGCTTCCACCTTACATTTCCTTTTCCTTAATAAAATTCAAATACCATTTTTATGCATTAATAATGATGGAAAAAAGGAGATAAATTCATTTTTAAGAAGAAAGTAATGGTAAAATGGTGCAAATATACTCAAATGCCAAAATAGAGCATTCAAACATTTTAAAAGTTTTGCTTCCAACCTTTTGTTCTTTCCTTTAACACACTTCAAAAGACAACTATATACATATAAAAATCATTTAAAACACATAATTATGATGTCATTTAGATTTATTTTAGGCATACATTAAACAAACATAGGTAATGACATTAAGATAAGATAGATATGCAACAATCCAACTATTCCTTCCTTCCTTCAAGACACATCAAATGCGAATTTTAGGCATCTAAAAATACATCTAAAATGTTTTAGTAAAATATTATTTAATCACACATTAACCATACTTGCATACCTTAGTAGCTATAGAAGATTATGCACCTAACTTAGCTTATACCTTAACTTCCATCATCTTATCCCATTTCTTTTTAACATACACTATAAGGTAAATTTCTTACACATATAATATTCACATATTCTTCATTTTTAAACCTCTATTGCCCTTATTCATGCATGTTCATTAATCAACATTTCTTACATATGTTTACTTGCTTATCTAAAATTACACTTACTTCCTCATTATGACTTAGCATTTTTCACATTCGTATATCTTAGTCATTCTTTCTAACTCATATTGTTTCTTAATTAGTTATTATTATACTAGTAAAATCACCATCATTTCATCAAATTTAGCTTTCTCGTTCTCATCACTTATGTGATGGAATTCTCATTCATGAGAGACCCCTAAGAATCAAGTTTCAAGCCTTACAAATGATACCATTCTATCATGATATGGATTCTAGGTCTCGCTGACACTAGAGAATGAAAGGCTTACGACTTTCAGAGCCCATAATAAGCTCAATTACTACTTAAAGCCCATTTCTAAGCTTTTTCCATAAACATTTATAGCCTTCATTTTCTCCGTTTTAGATTCTTCGGATAATGTAAATGATAGGTTAGGATTTAAGCTAAGCTAAATCCCATCATTTTATAAAAACATTTTCTGACATTATCCTACAACCATTTAATTCATTTCTTATCATATCATAAGCGAGGATGTTTAGACTAACCAATCGATTCCTTTTATTCTTTCCTTTTCTTAGTTTCATTATATACATATCATTAAGCATTAATCTCTCACATTCAAATGATCCTACAATCAAGGGTCCACTTAAGGTGATCATATGTAACATCCTTAACCCAAATCATATGTATTTTTATTAAGTTATATTTGAATATATGCTTTGGATAAATAATTTTTTTTTAGACATGTGAATTGGAGAATTGGATAAAACACAACGATGACACTTGCACCCTTACATTTGAGGCACTTGAACATATATGTAATGTTTGCATAGTTGCATGAAAAATTATGTTATGTTATGTGTATGTTATAGTATCATAAATAATGGTGTTTTAGAGCTTAATTAAAAGTATAAGGAGCATCTAGGGAGTAAGAGATGGATGAAGATGCTTAAGGAGTGAAGAAGAGGGACTAAAAGAGGAAAAGTGAACTTCCAGCCAATTGAAATGAAATACCATGATTTTATATTATTATAATAAGTTTACATATGACATTTAGGATCAGATTATTGAGGAAAAACTTCACTTATACTAGAAGAAAGACAAAGCTAAGGAAGAAAGAAAGAAATAAATAAGAAGAAGAAGAAGAAGAGGAAGAAGAAGAAGAAGGAGAGGGAGAAGAGTGAGCTGGCTAGGGAAAGAGTCCTAAGGTTTTCAAATTCTAGGATAATAGGTAAGCTAATTTATCTTCTTCTCAACTAAAATTAACCTCTCATGACATATTAATCATGCATGGTTAGTGAGAATTATGGAGTAATTGAGGTAGAGCTATTGGATGGAAGTTGTAATCCAAGAGAACAATAGCTGATTTTGTTGGTTTTATTGTTAGAGCAGAATTTTGCACCCATGATTTCATAACCATAGAAGAGGAATTAGGGAAAGTTAAAAATATGAAAGTTGCAGCTTTATGTCTCATATAAATGCGTATGAAATAGTTTTGTTTGATTTTGTGTGTGTGAGGAGATATGACTCCTTCAGTAGGGTTAGGTCACATTCGAATCGAGATGATCTAAGTCTTCTATTTGCTTATATTTTGATGGCCTTATATTCTAATTTTGACAAAGTGCAAAACATGAAACATGTAGCTTTATATTCCCTTTAAATACATGTAAATATGTTTTGATTGATTTGTTGTGTGAAAAGAGATATGGCTCATTGATTGGGACTGACCCTATACCGGGATGTAACCTCACATTTCTTTTAATTCTATTTTCCAAGAATTTGATGGCTATAGATTCATAATTTGATGATGGTATAAACTTGAAATTTGTGTATTTATGTCTGATCTACATGCTTGTTAAATATTGTTACAAAATCCAACATGGTTGTTGAGATATTGTCCCTTCATCATGACTATTTATCAATATGTTACAAACCTGTTCACCCTGAGATTTGATCCTTTATTTTGGCGACTTTATAGACTAAATTAGATAATGAGTAAAATATGAAAAATGTTCCTTTATATGTTTTGTAATGATTGGTAGATTATTATTACAACTGGATTGGTACAATTTGAGATACACCTAGGAATGTAAGACCTACTCAGACTGAGATGACATTGTAATAAGGCAAAATTCAAAAATTCCCACATTTTTTGTGTTTGATATTAAATTGAAATTTGAATATGTTATATCATTATGTGTCCAGTTTATTTAAAAAAAATCAAGTAATCTGGATGAGTATATTTAGAGGTATTGTTGTGAGAGTGTAGCAAGCTCAGGCTGCCGTATAAGGAAAATGTGCATAAATACTAGGTCCCCTTGCATGAATCATGTCATAGTTGCATAACAAGATGAAAATCTTACTTTATCATCATGAATTGATTTGGTGTATTGAAATAGGTCCTTGAGGCATTAAGGATAATAGTGGGAATAAGCTAGGACCATCTACGACTAAATAAGCTTGAAGGAGGAGGTAAGTAAATAACTAATGGTACTATATGTATGATTGGTTAAATACCATGAACTTATACTCAATAGAATGAAATGTTGTTTAATGTGATGATATTATAGAATACATAGATGAAAGATTGTTATAATCTTAATTTATTTATTTTCATGAGATGTTGATAAGATATGATAGCCTGTGTGGCGATAAGATTTGATAGCATGTTTGGCGATAAGATTTGATAGCTTGTGTGGCGATAATATTGGATAGCCTGTGTGACGATAATATTTCATAGCATGTGTGGCGATAATATTTGATAGCCTGTATGGCGATAAGATTTAATAGCATGTGTGGCGATAAGATTTGATAGCCTGTGTGGCAATAATATTCAATAGCTTGTGTGACAATAATACATTACAGCCTGTGTGGCAATGATATCTACAACCTGTGTGGCAATAATATTCAATAGCCTGTGCGACAATAATATATTACAGCCTGTGTAACAATGATATCTACAGCCTATGTGGTAATAATATTCAACAGTTGTGTGGCAATAATATACAACAACGTATGTGGCAATAATATTTATAGCATGTGTGGCAATAAAAAATGGAAGCCTTTTTGTGGCAGTGATATCTATAGCCTATGTTGCAACACTTTATGACGACCTGTGTAACAATAACCTTTGATAGCCTATGTGGCATTTAAGAGTAAAGACTCTTTATTTCGTACATGGATATGATGATGAGTTATTTATGTTTAAATGTTGTTATGTTACTTGTGGCAATAACCTTTGATAGCCTATGTGGCATTTAAG
>CATIWR010121351.1:0-10471 GCA_949677035.1 Omphalea diandra | reverse complement strand
TATATATATATATATATATATATATATATATATATATATATATATATATATATATATATATATATATATATGCGAGAAACATATAAAAAAGACATAATTACTATTACTAATTATAAATTTGTCTTTTATATCTATATTAATAGACCAAAAAAATTCTTAGCTTGAAGATCAATCTAGATATAAAATATTTACGTGTGTTCTAATTAGAAAATAATACTTGTTTTTTAAGAAACTAATTCTAGGAAAAGACTGTTTTGGTATAATCCTATTCCTAATTCTATAAAAATTAGTATATTTGATAAAGATGATCACAAATAAATACAGATAAAAATGATGAACATAAAGATAAAAATATTATCCTCAACATTATAGACTTTAATATATAATATAGTATATACCCAATATATGATGTAAAATATACAATAGTACTATAACTATAGACTACATAAAATATAAAATCTAATAATATAAATCTATTTTTGTATCAACTATGCAAATGTATAATTTATATATAATATTGAATTTCAAATTTTAAAATATTATATAATATATTTATTTTATATACATTAAGAATATATATAAAATCGTTTATCGCTTTGGTACAAAATAGTCTAATATCAGTTCGGTATGTAAAGAACCAGCATCATACAATAACAGTAAATTATTTTTTATTCTATTTAATTTGATTATAGAATTAATTAATTATTCTAATTTTAGTATTTTTTAAGTTTGATAAGAAATTACCGAGATTCATTCTCAGCACTATTTCCAATCACCTTCAGGTTACATTATTGATACATTATATTGTCAAATGATTGATTAATAGCTTAAATTCCTTTAATTATTAATGCTTAGTGATATACAAGCTAGAGCAATTGAATCCATTATAAAGCAATTCCTCCATTGCACTTACAATCATTTGAAGAACGATCCTTCATCCAAATCAACTCTTAAAAATAAAGAGTGAACAAATATATATATACACACATGAAAATTTTTTAAGGGAGATATTTTAGTGTTTCACGAACGTTTCTTTTTAAGAAATTTATCGAAATTTATTCAAAATATTTTGGATACATTTCCACAATTAAAAAAAATTAAGAAATATATTTTCATTTTGAAAACGTATTTCTTTTTTACTATTGATTTTAGTTATGAAACTTATGAACAATTAATATTTATTTTTTAAAATATTTAGTTGATTATTATCATTTATTTATTTTTTTATAATTAATATTAATTTAAATAATTATTTATAATATTATTTTTTATATAATATTATAATTAGTTATTTCGATATTTATTATATATAAAAAAATAATTATAAATATGCCTATATTTTTTTATATTTACATGTTTTTCCATATATCGTTTCCTATACTTTTAAAAAGATATTATTTCCTTGTGTCTGTTTCTTTGTTTTTCATTTCCACACTACCTAAATTAGACCCTTCAAGCCAAGTATACTTTGCATCCAACATGAAATTTGTTGACAAGGATCTCTACCTAGCTGCACTTTCTTGTTGATATATCTTCGCAAACATATGGAGAAAATTTTGATAAATAGTTGAATAGTATCACCATTTTACTACATGGTATCAAAAGGGAAAAAAAAAAAAAAAGTGCACACCAAAAACAAACAAAACAAAAAAAAAAGAAGAAAAAGTTAATTTGACCACGTAATTCCCAATTTCATATGAACTTTTATAAGGGTGCATTTTGTCAAAACGTAAGATTCTATATTCAACTTAGTGCTGAAATAAGTTTATTTAAAAGTGAATACCAAGATTTGAATCTCATAAATACAATCTCTTTTTTAATATTAAAAAATTATATAGCATAAAAACTGAAACGTGAAAACCTGAAAAATGAAAAACGCAATATTAGAAATGATATTTTATAAAATATAGGTGCAAAAACGTGAAAAAAATACAAAATATCTAAAATACAGAAACATGTGTGAAACGCGAAAACGTAACTTAATTAAAGTTTTCATGCATCATAACTAAAAATAAAAAGACATAAAACCCCACCAACTCTTAAATGATAAAATGAAAAGATAAGAGCACATTGAACCAATATAAATTAAGCAGGTAAAGTCGGAAATTTAAAAATCTTTGTCCCATTTCAAAATAATCGGTTCTCAAAATTTAAGAATTAATCCCGTCCTATACATTATTAATCCACGTCTTGTTTTGTCCCAAATTTTCGGGATAAAACAATACAGATTACACGATAAATTAGATAAATAAAATAAAATAAGACGATTCAGAATTAGCAATTTTTAAATTTTAAAATGTAAATATTAAATAAATATATTTATCTAATATCTATTAAAATCTAAATTTAAAAGTAAGTATCTAATAATGCAAAAAATAAATTTGTAAAACTATAATATATCATGTAATATATTTATTCTAAAATATAAATATATTATATCAATTATATAATATAAACATGATAAAATTATAAAAAACAAGTCTACAATACTACAATATATCAACTCTAAACTAATATATATATATATATATATAACAAAACAGTAGTCAAAACGGGATAAATTAAAACAAATGATATGATTCTCAATATAAATATAAATGTTGCCTCAAAATCGTCTCATTTTTTTGCTTTGAGACAGAACTAGACAATAATTTTTCGATTATTTTAAGTATTTTCCACAATCGATTTTTTCGGTTCAATTTTTGATTCAATTCTTATTCTCATGACCCGTGTACACGAATGGGGATGGAAAGAGGCAACCGTCCAACTGGTTGGAAAATATTGTAAAATTGTAAATATATACATAATTTCTAGATCAATACTTTACTTTCTTTCCTCCAACTTGCTCAAATTAATTTTTTTTAGTCTAATTAAATAACATACACATTTAACCAATTGAAAAATATGTTTCAAATGCATCACTAAAAGAGAGAAAATTAAATTTTTATTAAAAAATTAAAAAATAGAAAAAGAAATGTAAATAAACATTATTTACCTTTCAATCTTTTCCTTTTTTTTTTTTGTGCTGTATTTTAGATCAAATTCACTTTATGTCTAAAGCAAGCTTAAAGAACCACGTACGTTTGATATATTGTGATCTTGATTTGCTTTTAATCTATATATATGTAATCAGTCATCCAAATATAAATTATTCCTATTAACCACTAATATATAGCGAGTTCGATATTGCAAATTGTTAGATGAGGATGCCTTTTGGTTCTTGGAAACTAAAGATTTGGTTTTGGAGTCATATTTTGATAATTTGAACTGGGCTTCATATTATATAAAAATATTTTTGATGGATCTTATTTGTTTTCTTTTTTTCATATTAAGTGAAAAATTAAAGAAAATCCTATTAAATGAATATATTTGACTTTTGAATGGACTTTGAGTTCTTGAGTAACTTTGTTGTTGTTGTTATTATTAATAATAATAACTTTGAATATACGTCTAATTTTTATGCAAAATAGAATATTTTTTTTAATATTGACTGTGTATTATACACCCACGAATTTAAAAGCCAAGCTGAATTTAATTAAACTCAATTTACAATATGTTTCCAAATTGGACTAAAATAATTAGTTTGGGTCTTTTTAAACACTACTTACAAGTAAAAGGGGCAAAAGAAAACATGGTCTTATATTTTACGGAAAGGTTTTGTGTAATAGTTGAACCTATCCATTACCATGTGCAACAAGAGAAGATGGTGACACCTAATGTGTCAAAAATGTCCTCACATAATTCATTTAATTTCAAATTTACCATCGTTTCAATCTATTTAATTAGAATTTTGCCATTTTCTCACGAGTCAATAATATTCTTCTCAACTTTATATAATTACAACTGTATGATACTCCTTTAAATTATATATTTTACAAATTTACCATTGTATTTTTAGGATCTATTTCTTTTTTTTCTCAGTTTCTTGATATTTATTTATATTTCTTACTTTTATATAAAGGAATTTATTAAAATTTTATTACAAAATTTTATTTGCTACATATTGTTTTATGATGTGTTTTCTTAGTCATCTTTCTTTCGTTATTTATAGTTTTTATTCATCTTTCACTTAATAAAGAGCCAAATAATATTTTTATTGTGTTTTGTTATTACTTTTTAATATTCAATTTTTCCATTATTATGATTTATTTATTTTTTGTCATTTTCTCTATATCTCTTATTATATAAAGAATCTCTTATTGAAATCTTAATTTTATTTGTTATTTATAGTTTTACTATGCATTTTTATATACACCTTTTATTTATTATTTATAATTTTATTGTCTAAATTTTTTAACTCATTCAATTGATAAAGAGATAAATAATACTTTTAATGTGTATTTCTTATTACACTTTTATGTAGAATTATATTCAATTTTCTATTATTAGGATCTATTTCTTTATTTCTTTTATTTGTATTTATGTATATTTTCACTTATATAAAATATATTTTTATTGGAGTCTTATTACAAACTTTTATCCGTTATTTATAGTTTTGCTATGCATTTTTATTCACCTCTTTTCGGTTATTTACAGTTTATTGTGTATTTTTTTATTTCACATTTTGTTTGTTATTTATAGTTTTATTATATATTTTTATTCACTTTTTGTCTGCTATGTTTTTTTAATTCACCTTTCACTTAGTAAAAGAGGAAAATAATACTTTTGATGTGTTTTTTTTTTATGACTTTTATATGTATAAGTATATTCAATTTTTCTTATTTATATTAGTAATTTAGGAAACTTAAATTTAATTTTGAAATAGTAAGATATCTTTTCTACTTTTACTTATATCATTGTTAAACTTGTAATAATAATAATAATAATAATAATAATAATAATAATAATAATAATAATAATAATAATAATAATAATATAATTAATATATTTTTGATATTATACACTTTTAATGATTTTCTCATATAAATATCATTGAACAATTTTCATACTATAAATAAATGTGTATAAGAGAAAAAAAAGTAACAAATATTATTATATTAGTATTGTTACATTAATTTAATATATTATGAATTTATTCATTTTAATTTTATTTACTAATTTATTAATAATAAATATAACATAAATAAAATTATATATATATATATATAAATAAAATACAAAAAAATATAAAACAAATTAAAATCAGATATAAATATAAACTATATGAACATAACAATATATAAATTATGTAAGTAAGAATTTTGAATTTTTATACATATAAGAATTTTGAATTTTTATACATATTATTTGGTGAAAAATAATTTTGTTTTATTAAAATTTTCAAGGATTATTTGAAAGATTTTTTTTTTATCATATATAAAAATATCTCCATCACTGTCAAAGTTTTCGTCAATGCTTCATAAAAAGAACGACTAAAAAAAAAAAGAAAAACAAAAGCCACACAAGTACGATGTGATATGCATCCATAGTAATGTGTTAGAAGCTTCCTCCGACCAAGAAAAGACTACCATCTATTCCCACTTCCATACCCAATAGACAAATACGCTCTCTCAAGAAACTATCACAAAGTAAAAACCGTGTTTCTTCTTCCTTCCTCTGCCAAAACAACACCAATCTTTTTACGGTTTTCTCTCATTTTGATTAATTAATAAAAAAAGGATTAATTAATTAATTCTGGGGTTGGTGGTTCTCAACATTTCTAGAACCCTCATCACTTTCTTTTCTGTCCTGCTTCCTTCCTTCTTCACCTGCCCTTTTTTTCTTTATAAAGTCCCGTACACGAAATCATGTCAAAAATTGTTTCTTCCTGGGAATTGTAAGGGAAGTTATGGTCTTTGTTCCAACACAAAATACGATCATTAAACCCATCTCACAATCAATTAACATCCATGGAAGCAGATAGGCAGAAGCTTTGTACAAATCTTGTTAGCTCTAAATTGTTTTTCCTTTCGGGATTCTATTGCTGGGGCTGGGAATTCTTGACCGCTCTCTTGCTCTTTAGTTGCTCCATCTAAATTACTCCAAATTAACCCATCTAGTGGGAAAACACTAAACGGGTTCATCTTTATATTTGATCATAGATAGTTTTTTTTTTTTTTTTTTTTTTTTTTTCTTTTTCCTTGGTTTTTTTAGATTTCTTGGTTTTGGTCCATCTTGGGTTTGGTTGGTGAATAAGGGTAAATCCAAAGATGGCGCAAAGGTCTGTTCCGGCGCCGTTTTTGACGAAAACGTATCAGTTGGTGGATGATCCAAGCACCGATGATGTGGTTTCTTGGAATGAAAGTGGCACAACTTTTGTGGTGTGGAAAACTGCTGATTTTGCTAAGGATTTGCTTCCTAATTACTTCAAGCACAACAATTTCTCAAGCTTTGTTCGCCAACTCAATACCTATGTAAGTTATTATCATTCATGCTTTGCTTTTCACTGGGTTTCAATCTTTTCTTGATCACTTGTCTAAGTCTGGTCTATTAATTATTGTGCTCTTTGTTTTCTGTCGACTTGTATGACTAGTGATTAGTTTCAGCTAGTTACTGGGTAGTGATTGATTAGTCTGTTCTGTTTGTGGGATTGATGCCTAATAATGTCTTTTCTAAGTCCATTTAAACATGTTTATTTATCCGTTATGATCTAACAAAATTATATTGAAGTACTTTCCTTGGCCTAGTAGTGATTACTCTTTTAAGCATAAAAAATCAACAATGGATTCCTTGAATAGGCTAAACTTAATTTTGATCGTTAGACATTTCTTGAATTTCAATTTCCCGGTGGGTGGTTGGTGAAGATTTTATTTTAGATTACTACTGACTACTGGTGACTAAGAAGTGAACGTGAGGTCGATTTTGCCCGTGTTTTGACTCTGTAAATGAGATTAGGTGAGGGGTATAATTGACTTTTCGAAGTTATTTTTTTACAACTTTGTTGTGTCGTGTATTTGTGTACGTCGTGAGCTACTACGAGCACATGTTCTGGTGTCAGTGGATACAGCTGTGCATGTGGGGTCCTTATGAATTATTCAATGAGTTTCGACACGTAAGAAGTCAAGCCTAAACACTTCGTATTCTTCTTTTCTTTTCTTTTCTTTTTTTTTTCCAAAATTCCGACTAATTATATTAGTTTCTCTCTCTATTTTTTTAATATGGATTTTAAAAGAGATACAATTATTATCTCTTTTTTTTTTAAAACGGGTTTTAAAAGAGATACAATTGTGAACTTTCAATGAATAAAAAAAGTGATTATATATATTCAATTTTTTAGAAATTTTTGTTAATATTATTATAAATATATGATGTTGCATTTTGATAATAATGGAAAGGATTTTAAAAAGGACTTAGTGTGATATTATATGCTGAATTGATATAGTTGGAATGTCAAAATCCAATTCTTTTTTTTTTTTTAACCCTTATCTAGAGTACTTAAAAAAAAAAAAAACCTTATCTATAGTTGGTATTGTAGAACACACTTGAATAAAATGTGTAAAAAAAATAGGTGAAATAGTCTGAATTTTGAAACGTTTAATTTATTACTTCCTTCAAAAAAAAAAAAACTCAATTTTCCTCATTGCTTTCTTATGACTCTTATTCTTGCCATTGGACACAACTTTCCAAATTTCAATTGCGTCCTCAGACGGAAACTCCAATTGATCCAACAGCAGCTTTCTTGCTGGCTGCGCCGAATTTTGAAAGCTAACCCCGAGAAAGTCAAAAAAACGCGTGGGCGTTGCCACGTGTCGAACACCTTTACTTTCCATTTTGACGGCTAAAAATAATCTTTTTTTTTTAACGCACCGCTAGTAACTTTTTGGTGTTTCCAGGGCTTTCGAAAGATCGTGCCCGATAAATGGGAATTCGCCAACGACAACTTTCGCCGAGGACAAAAAGAGCTCCTCGCTGAAATCCGCCGCCGGAAAGTGGTAATTTCACCACCAACCCAGGCTCTGGCCGCCGCAAAGTCAGGTGGAGGAGCAGCGGCCTCGCAATCTAACTCAGGCGATGAAATGGGATCCACATCCACATCATCCCCAGATTCGAAGAACCCGGGCTCAATAGAAACAGCTGCGACGACACAAACACAAGTCGCCGACTTATCGGACGAGAACGAGAAATTGAAGAAGGACAACAAGATGTTGAGCGAGGAGCTGGCGCAGGCTAAGAAACAGTGCGACGACCTTATCGCATTCTTGACTGAGTACGTGAAGGTGGGGCCTGATCAGATTAACAGCATCATGCGGCAAGGAAGCATCTCCTGTGTGTCCAACAGCCTTGACAGTGGGCCGCCTGATGATCATGATAATGACGAGGAAAATGGAATCGACGACGACAATGATGATGATGGTGGTGGTTTTAAGTTGTTTGGGGTTTTGTTGAAAGTTAATCATACAAAGAAGCGGGTCCGCCAGGAGAACATTAGGTTTGATGGCCCCCCCAGTGCTAAGGAAATTAAGATCTGCAACTAATTAGAAGGTGTGCATGGTAAGACTCCATGCGGGTGTATGCAGCTGATATAAGTAATAAAAACGTGGTTGTGCAGGGTGTGAAGATCAAAGGCAAATTAGTCTTTTCACCCATGTTTCCTCTCCTTCAAGTTTATGTAGAAGATATAAAATGTTTTTTTTTTGTAAAAATATGCACTCTAGACATATTTTGGAGGAACTCTCTACTTTCATATAATAATGGGTTTTCGGTATTTTTTGTTTGTCTTTTTCTTATTCCAAAGTCAAATTATATGCCAAATTGTGACTGGTGGCTTGACTCTTTGTTTTTGCCAAAAGTTTATTATGATCGTTTATTTCAAATTTTCTTTATTTAAATTATTTTCTACTTTGAAATATTCAACTGATGCAAATTCGAATTTGTGATTTTTAAATGTATTAAAAAAATATGTACTATCAAATTATTATTTTGATATCTTTGTTAAATTATCAGCATTATTTTGATTAGGCTTCCAGTAAGTTTACTTAAATCATAGTAGACAAATTAACATAGTTTAAGTGTGATGATTATATAAAACTAAATTGAATGAATTTATTCTTAGAGAAAATATGAATCTTAATGGTATATTAAAATGAAGTGTTAGATGTCATGTCTATATTAGTTTTTTTTTTTTTTTTTACTTCCTCGTTACATTAATATGTAGTATAATTTAAATGATATTTTTGTTATATTCTTTAATTGCAATAGAAATTTTACTAAATATTTGAATCTTATTCGTTAATTATATTTTAAATCATGTCACATATTGTTATAGTAAAAAGAAATGAATGATAGGTTAATATAAATAAAATATTTAACACTTTTCTATTAAAATTGAAGATTTTTGTTGTGTTGAGAGAGTTTGATAATTTGATTCTCAATAAGCACATTGTACTTGGTGATTATATCAATTATACTTTTCATGATGAATTTAATTATATATCAACTTTTATATTATCTGAATGAGTTCAAAAAAATCAATATCGAAAACATTTAAATTTTCTATATAGAAAGAACCTAAATATTTTGTGAATGGATTTATATATACTTTCATGAAGGAAAACTCATATTTTTATTGAAAAACTAAAAAACCCATTAAGAAAAAAAATTTAAATGACAAAACTAAATTTAAAAATCTGAAAAATTATTGAGAGACAAAAAAAGAAAAAAAATCTCACAATAAAAATAAATAAATCAGTGTAAATTATAATTTATTTGAAACTGTAAATCTAATAGTAGATAAAAAAAAATAACTTGCCTAAAATTACTTAATCAGATTTAGGAATTTATTTTCCTCTCTCTCTCTCTCTCTCTCTCTCTCTCTATATATATATAGAGATTCTTGAATTTTTATCTAATAAATCTTTTTTTTTTCTCTTTTATTGCTGATTACATTATCAAAATTATATATTATATATTAGGTTTTCAGCTCAAACTGAAAATGACGATTAAAAAGAAATAGCACTCTTAAATTTATTTTTTGATGGGAATTCTATATCGTAACCTATAGGTGAATAACAAAAATCTCAACTCTAATGTAACAAATACAAAAAATAACGAAAAGAATTGATACTTCAGATGAAAGATTTAAAATTTATTTTTTGATGGAGTTCTATAACCTAACCTACAGGTGAATAATAAAAAATCTTAACTATAATGAAACAAATACAAAAAATAACGATGATAATTGACGGTTCCGATAAAAGGTCTAAAAATATACTTTTTATAGCAAAAAAATTATCAACCAACATAAGTAATAGATCTTGCTATGCACTGGTGATAAAAATGACCATGGCATCAATTTATCAATATAAAACTCTTCTGATCCCTTGTTACGATCAATAGTATAGAAGGATGGCTTCAACAAGCTAGTGTATTAATGGGAGAAACAATAACAAGTTTAGATGTCTTATTTGTTTTATTAAATAGAGGAAGACAAAGGAACTTGAATTGAATTATGGGAGAATATTAAAACCAGACCCAAGCAACAACACAAATTCATGAAATTGGAGCAAAGAGAAGAAAACTTAAAGAACAAACA
>CATIWR010121350.1:0-33836 GCA_949677035.1 Omphalea diandra | reverse complement strand
TGGATTATAGGTATTACTATAGGGGTTATTTTGTGATCTTGAAACATTCCCCATATAGTTCACTTGCTCGTGTTGCATTCTAAGGATATTAGGATAATCTTGGCTTTTATGTCCCATTCCACATAAGTCACATTACAACACTTGACCCATTTGTGGTACTAAAACCAATCCATCAATCTTCTTATTCAAAGCTTCAACTTGACTTGCTAAAGCAGTGACTGAATCAAGATTATACATACCAGTAGGTTTGTTACTCCTTGAATTTGTTTGCCACTGATATTCGTTCATTACCATCTCCTTAATCAATATTTGAGCTCCATCTGGTGTCTTATTGTTGAGACAGCCTCCTGTCGTTGCATATGTCATTTGATAAGTCATTTGATTCAATCCATAATAGAATGTATGAATCTGAACCCAAGTATCCAACCCATGTTGTAAGCACTTTTTCAACAAATCCTTGAATCGTTTTCACATCTTATAAAGTGACTCAAAATTAGATTGAATGAACAATGAGATATCATTCATTAATCTTGCTGACTTCATAAGTGGAAAATACTTCAACAAGAACTTCTCTGTTATCTGGTTCCATGTAGTAATAGAACCCTGAGGAAGTGAGTTCAAACATCATTTGACTTTTCCTCTTAATGAAAACAGGAATAGCCTTAAACGAATGGCACCATCTGTAGCTCCATTGATCTTGAAAGTGTCACATATTTCCAAAAAATCAGCTAGATGGGAATATGGATCCTCGTATGGCAAACCATCAAAATATACTTATGGTTGCACCATTTGAATGATATTTAGCTTGATTTCAAAATTATTGGTTACAACGATGGGTCTCATTACGTTTGTTTCAACATCAGTCATAGTGGGTTTGTCGTAGTCAAACATAGTCATTTGACGATCTACCATGATTACTGTCTCTTGATTATACTCAATCTTTTTTTGATGCTTTTATCTTAAATTCTAATCGAAAATTTTCTTTATTTATGGATCTTCATATTCTACCTAAGTTGTGTTGCTTTGAGTCATACACTATTAAAGTCCTTGAAAAGACTAGAAACCACAACAAAACTAAAACAAGAAGGGTAAAATGGGACAAAAAATGCAAAAATAAAAAATAAAAAGGCTAAATTAATAGATATAAAGTGTTCATAATATTTTAGTCCCCGGTAACAATGCCAAAAACTTGATACGGTTCGATGCCAACACCTATAGATCGAGTAAGCAAGCACACTTATCGAGTATAGTATTGCATAGGAGTATCGAGTGTCAATCCCTCAAGGACTAAAAGTACTAATATTAGCTCTTTCTCTATTATTTAACTAGTAAATTTAAGTGAATTAAGTAACTAATTAATAATAAAAATAAATTAATTTGACAAACTAGAATAATGAAAATATGAACTAGAGAGTGGGAAAAAGGTGACCGGTATGACAAATGACACTCAAGTATTGAATCCCCTAAGACTTGTGAAGAAATTAATTTTCCAATAATACAATCAAATTCAATATTTATGGAGCTGTGGAAGTCCCTTTAGTATGTTAAAGTCCTTCTCAAGATCATTAACATCTAATTCTTGGTTTATTAATTGGAATCTCTTCCTAATTAAAACCCTAAAATTGCATTATAGTTCTTTGAATTTCACTATTAGGTTTAACCCTAATCCGAAAGATTTATGTTATCCTATATTTAGGGGGTACATGCAACTCATTTCAATTGTGTTAAATCTATTCAATAACTTAATTTCTCAATCTAAGTTTAAAAAATTATAAGGCAAGAATCAATATTTCGGATATATCAATTCAAGGAAATAAAAAATAAACACAATTGAATTCCATAAAATTATGAAAATATTGTATTATCTAAAAAATCACAATTCAAAACTCATCTTAGGGTTCATCATACTCAAGTACCCAACTAATTTAGTTAATAATTGAATTACTAACCAACATCAAAATAAAAAGAAAATAAAATAGAAAAGTTTTCATGATAAAACCCTTGTATTCTTCAATTCTCTTCCAGTTTGATGGATGACCAATAATTCTCCTCTTGTGGACATCTTTTTCTACAAAAAACTAAAAATAAAACAAAAGACTTCTCTCTAGAAAATAAAATAAACAAAAAACACTCTCTAGAAAATATTATCTCCCAAAACAAAAATTTTCTCCCCTATTTATAATCTCTTATTCTCTTTCAAGATAAGAATAATTAGGAATCCTTCACCAATTAGGAAAAAGAAACTAATGATAAACTCTCTCATTTTGAATAGGACCTGGTGAAACATAAACTCTTCCTCTTTTGCACAGGCTTTTCTTAATTTGAATGAAAAATATTAAAATTGGTCCCTAATTTCCAAATTTTTATTTTGGTCCTTGAACTTCAGAAATTGCACAACTCCACCCAGAAAACTCTTATAATTCATCAATAAGCTCCAATTTTCAGGATTTCCTATAAAATTACAAAATACAAGCTAAAAAGTGAGATATTATCTAGTATTTTTTTTCACATTAGACATAATTAACAATAAAACTAACCCTAAAAATATTTAAAAATAAAGAACTATTAGTGACTCCAAATCTTACAAGGTAACCTATAGTGTAAAATTACAATTGTAGTGCTTCTCAAAAGACTATCAATTCATTCTTACTTCCTCTAATAGTCTTAGGTAGATTGTAATGCCAAGTCTTTGTAGACCCTTTCAATGACAACTCAAACAACTTAAACTTAATGTTTGTGGGTACCCCAGATGCCTTCATTATCAACACATTAGAGTGGATATAGTTGGTTGCATCTTGAGTCCCAATAAACTTAGGAAGTTTGAGCATTTGAAAATTGGCAAGAAGCTTTTCGAGCTTGCATGCAAACAACTACTCCATGTCACTCTTCTTTTCTAATCTCTTCACACTAAATGGCTTTTGGATCTTTTACAATTGACTAGTAAAGTCATTAAATTGAGTGCCCTCCTTCTTACTCTCTATTAGTTTGTAAAGAGCTACAACAGTGCTTCCCACTTGCTTAGCTAGTTTACTTTCATGATACTCCTTTTATTTTGAACAAATCATCATCAATCACCACAAACTGAGGTGCCTTCATTGGTGCCTTCCCTTTATCAATCTTACTTATGGATGCATCGACCTTTTTCAAAATCTCAATAAGGCACTTTTTTGCCACCTAAGTAATTCTCTCTTCCACAGTATGACTCATTTCAACCCTTATCCTCTCTATGACTTTAAGTTGTATAGTTAGCTCCATTATCAACTCGGTTTCTTAGATTGGGCTAGGCATCTTGCTTTTCCTTGCTAATTGATTGCTCCTTCTCTTTCATGAGGATTTGGATAAAGCTATAATGGTTGCATAACAAAGGTTATTAGCATGACTCATGAGCAAGATAAATAATACATGTATGCATAAAATGCATACATTATTGCAAAAGATCCTTCCAACCTTATTTTTCCCAAACTCAAAGTTTGAAGACTCTTTCATAAGTAAGTCTTATTCTTTTATCAACATGAAATAAAGAAGAAACAGTAGGCCTCTTGGACTAAGAAGGGTTGAAGTCCCAAAAGAACACTGTTACATTTAATTTATAAGCAACTTAAATACAACAGAGAACTATTTACATTGCTTGAGGGAAGATGTACATATGAGTGAAAAATCCCTTTAAGTAAGGGATGCAAATGAGTTCTTACATAAGCTTTTTACATGGTGGGGTAGGAGAATATACAAAGTTTTACAAATAGAAATTACATTAAAGTATAGTGGGCTAACATTGTATTTACATGAGGAATACCTAACTATATTCTTTATGGACTTCAGCCTCTCTTTAAAGGGGTATCCTATTCCAAGGAGTTATTAGATTCTACAATTGCCAGTGGAATTTTGCTTTCAACGCCATCATTTATCGCCTAATAGCGGATTGAGAGCATGTCAGTCATACATTGGTATTAACATTAAATTATGGCTTTTATTTGGGTCAATAGGGATCTCTTAGGCCTCATGCGAGTTTGAAACCCCTTTTCCCATTTTATGGTCAACGAGGGACTAAGTTCAGACAATACATTGGTATCATTCCTAAAGGAATATAGAGTCGTCACTCTACTTTGGTAGGGATAAGAATCCGGGTAAGGATGAAATCTAAGCCGACCTAAGTCATTTAGAAGGCACAATTCATATTCACCCCATTAGAGATCGATTTTGAAAATTAGGTATGGCTTAGAGAAGTGGTTGGGCATCCCTAAACTGCTCAGATATTGGGATTTGATCTTCAGGTTACATTGGTTCATTTTTTCCATCTTAACCTTTTTATTAATTAGTTTGTTTAACAACTCTAAACATGTTCCTAGCACAATCCAAACAATCATATCAAAGTATCATCATAATCAATCTCAAAAGGGATGAGGGTCATGCAATATGTTAAGGGGAGATCATGTATATCAACTATAAAATGCATAATTATCAGCATCACATGCTCAAATGGTCACATACAGACCAAAAAAAAAAAGAAAGTTAGTCATCATCGTAATAATAAAGCAACAAAGACAAAGACACAAGATGAACACATCCAAAGGAAAGAATCTCACCCATAGTCTCCAAGCCAAGGGAACCTAGACATGTTTCTAAGTCCATTATTCCTCCTTCATGTCAAAGTAATGTAACAAAATGCATATAAGGCCCAAAATACTATGATGCATGAACAATTTGGAAACATGATGTATGGTGTTGACAAGGTACATTTGGAAGACAAAGCAAAAGCCTTGGGCAAGGATTAAAGTTAGCAACTTGGATTTCTAGGATCATGGGATCTTCATCCATTAACACTCATAAAGAGTTATAACATCCTTGAGACATCTATAGGTATTAGAAAAGCTAAGATAGCAAAATGGTGTAAAAGTAACTCCCATAAAACCATTAACAAAAACACTTCACTAGTAATATAAGAATCAACTAAAAAGAGAGGTCATTTAGTGATCTCTCTCCCTAAAATTCTTAAAATAGCCAAATAAAGAGGAAGAAAAGTTGATGAAGTTAAAGAGCTAGTCATCTTCTCTTGGTGGGAAAGACAATACTCTTAACAAAAGTAAAAAAAAAATGTGAATATGTTATAGGGCCATGAAGTCCTTGGGAATGGCGAATTCACTATCCTAATCATGTTCCTAACAATAATAACACAAACATGCAAAGAGTTGGAAAGAGAAGAATATGAAGAAGGTGGGTTAAAATCATTATAAACATGGATAAAACCCATTCCTTTTTTTATATTTGCTTTACTAAATGAAAGAATAGGGATCATAGGCACAAGATCTAGCCATATTTAGTTTTTAATGCTTATAAAGAAATCATAAAAAAGCAAAGGAAAATGAATGGGAGAGGAAGAAGAGAAAATTATTACTTCACAAGCAAAGTGGATTGTATAGACTAACTAGAGGTCTATACAGCCTGCTTAGTGGTCTATGTAGACCACAAAGAGGTTTGTACAGATTACTATGATTGAGAGTTTTTTAAAAATGAAGATAAAAAGAGAAAAGAAGAAAAGTGGAAGGGAAAGGAGATTCTTGATGTTGTTATGGTATGCACGCACTCAAAGGCACAACAATTAATGGATTATTCTTTAAAATGCTAAGGAATTTGCAAAATAAAGTCTCAAAAACATTTAGAGATACCTTAGATATTAGGTATGAGGGTTTGGGTATTTAGTTTCTAACTGTTTCAGGTTTGTGAATCACAATTTTAGTAGAGTAACACTAGGTTTATCCAAGCCTTCCTCTCTCTCTCTCTAATAGTGAGATATTTATAAAGAAAGAGAGCTACACTAAAACTGGAATGGCACTAGTTGTACTAAATTCATGACCCATAATAGACAAGGGCTGTGAAAGATTTAGAATTAGGGTTTCTAAGTAGTATGTACAACCAATGAGTTGGTTCTATAACTCACTTATTAATTGTACAAACATTTAGTTTTCAATGGAGATGATTCTAAAATGTTATGCTACCTAGGGTTTGGCAGTTAACTATGCAACCATTTAAAACATGGCTAGCAAAGTTAGGCTTTTAGGCCTTATAGGCTTAGGCTTGATTTATGGCTTGATCCAAGATTTCATAAAGCCTTTGCTCTTCTTCCTTTTATATTTCCCCTTTGCATTTTTTTGGAATCATTCTATTAGTTTTCATCATCAGGCTTGCATCCTATGGCCCAAAATCTAATGCACACAACATTATATTAATAAATATTGTTTATTAGATAAGAAATACTTGAATTCAAGTGGTGATTTGATTTCTAAGTAACTAAATTATTTTATCATATAAAATAAAATAGTTTGGACAACTAAAGAAGTTTTACATCATCGAGAAAACATAGAGACAAGACTCGCAGTCCCTATTAATCAAATAAATATCATAAAATTTTAATTTAACTAGGCACATCACATGAGTCCTAAAAATCTATAACTATCTTTCATTCATCATGTAATTATATTAAATATGTATAAAAATAAATATCAACATTACATTTTAGTCATTGGTCTTATTTGCTTAAAGTTTTTAAAATTTAACAATTAAGTCTAAAAATTATAGAATTGAAATTCTAGCTCTAAAAATTTTAAGATACATTTTAAAATATTATATTAATAAATATTCTTTATTATATAAGAAATACTTCGATGCAAGTGGTGGTTTGATCTCTTAGTAATGAAATTGTTTTATCAGATAAAAAACAAGTTTGGATAAATAAATAATTATTGAAACTATTTTTTAATTAATATGAATAATATTGTATAGTAATATCTTAATCTAATTAGGTTTATTTTTCGTATCTTGTCCAAGTTGGATAACAACCTTTCCAAATCTAATAAGGATAATTAACTTTTTTTGTTATCCTTTCCTCATGGAATAAAGATTTAATTATTTGAATAAAACTATTTCCAACCAATCACATTATTAAGGAATAAATATTTAATTATTTGAATAAAACTATTTCCAACCAATCACTTTATTTAAGAAGCCATATTAGAATAAATAATTAAATAAAAATTAAGTAGAACAAGGAAAAATAATAACTGAAAATATAGTTTGGAAAAATCTTATCCTAGTTACATTAGGTTCCTTAATAGTAAACTTTAAATTGTCCTATCCCAAGCTTATTCAATCACCCAAAAAATTTAGGGAAACAACTTGTAATACTTAGTTAAGGTTAATCCCTCCTAGAAGAAAGTGACAACAACCATTTTCAGTTCCTAGATCAAGGAGGCTAATAGTGGAAATAATTTGCTACTATAATCGCATAACTTATTACAAGTTGAGGTGGCAATATATGTTAGAGGTCATTTACGAGTTGCATAGCTCTATGAATGACCTATACACATCCTTAAGGTTCTAAAAAAGATATCCAAGCCTCTTTAAGTCATGATTGTTGGCCCCTCCAGCCTTATTACTTAGTTAAACTAGGTTAACTATACAAGTTTTAGCCTATTTTCTCTCCTTTGCAATTCTAATCCAATTTGAATAAGAAAAACATTTTTTCTTCTTCTACATGAATGTTTATTGAATATAAAATTCATATTTCAAGTTCTATAATTGATTGTAAAAAAAATTTAATAAGAAGATCAATTTAAGCTTAAGAATATCATATAAGGCCAATATGGTTTCTAAGGTTTAAATGTAAACTTCTATTAATTTTTCACCATTCCTGAACATTGTAATGAGCTTTACAAAAATTCCATAACTCTAAGAATTTTTAGAAATAAAATAAAATAAGAAGAACGGTAAATTCAGCCATTAAAGTTCAAAACCAAAAATCACATGAACCTTTCATGCATAGGTCCTTTTGATTAAGAAAGTTTTGAAAAAATACAATTAGATTTAGAAAATCAAGTTAAGCATATAATCAAATAATTTGATAATAACAAAAATTTAATCTTCATCAAGATTGTGTCATCAATTTAATGAAGGCTCTAAAAACATTATTGAAAATCTTAAGTTTTATCAATGTTACATGCATAGAATATGTAACAAAAATTTTAAATTTTAATTCATATATTAAAATCTCATTTAATTCATAACATAATCATAACTAACAATTAAGCAAGTTTATTGCCATCTTTGATCTTCAAACTTATTCCATACCAATCTTAGTTAGGTTATAATAAACTGTAATCATGCATTCATTCAACCACTAATGGTATCCACTTAAACTATTAAGGAAGATCCCAAACATAATTGAAGCCCACTAGGTTGAATGGTGTTTTTAGGAGTGAGAAGTTAGTAAGCATGAATTCCTAGTATTCACAATGGTATTCTTTCTTTATTCCATACCCTTGGTCGACCATTACATGTTTGCATATATAGGGGAGCATAATTAAGCCTAATCCATATTAGGTTTGCTTGTCCACTATATGGCCTCATCCTTATCAAGTCCTTACAATTAGGTTTTGATAGTTAAAAGTAACTTCTAATTGAGTCCATACTCAATCCATTTTTTTTTATCCTCTTTAAAAGTTCTTTTGGGTGGGACCATAAGGCTATTTGTTATGTGTTTTAAGCTAATTTTGTAATGGATATTTTTATTAATGTCATAGTTGTATTTTTATTAAATATCTATAATATATTGTGTTTATAGCAAAATAATAAATTAAATAAGCAAGTAATTCTACTTAAGGTCATCAAGTATGTGACTTGATAGTAAATCTTTTAAGTGTAGAGACTCATATTCTAAATTATCCCTAGTTGGTCATTATTGTTGGGATAACAATGAATAAAGTCTAATATGTGTTTTAATTGATGACTATGCTATATTAGTCATGGATATGAGATATTAAGTCAAACACATAGATATATGTTTAAGAAATATTATATTAGACTGGCCCGTTATGAGAACACTACATGGATACATTGCCATAAGTTATTCTCATGCAATAGTATTAACTTAATTCTTTGACTTGAAAATCAGCATAAATTCCAATGTGATGACCTTCAGGTTTTGATATAGTCCAACATCATCTTTAATAAGATGACCATATAGATTGGTATTAGACATGGAGTAAATCATATAGGGGAATATGAGTGAATGAGAAGAAATTTATACCTCATGTATTTATAAGAAATATATCTCTAAGCCCCTCGATAAGTTAGATTGAAGGAATTGTGTAGCCATGCTTGATAAAGGTTATCATTGTCATTTTACATTAATCTACTTAAAGATTAAAAATAATTATCCATGCTTATGTTCAATTGAGAAATAATATGACAAAGGGTTATAATGCTATTTGAAAGATTGGTTAATTCAGATTACTGACCTTTACATAATTTGGATAGTCATCATGTCTTACTAGAGGACACTTATGACTTGTGAGCCTAAAATACTACTTTTAGGCTACTACTAACATTATGTGAAGGTTACACATTTCCAAAAATGAAATTTTGTTTACTATTCTTTCTATTTATAATTAAGACAATTTTAGATATCATCTAAAATATCTAGACATCTATTTTATTTTAAAAGTTAAAACTCAACAAGATATTATCTTATCAGAATCTCCAAAGATACATAGTTAGCATATATATCTTAATAATTAAGATATATTAAGTTTTTAGGATTTTCTGAGATAATGAGTGTACATTCACATTACCTTTAGAAAACATAAAAAAACAGAGTCACATAAAATCTTAGGGTTAACACACTATTCGATTAAAGATAGCCTATTCATATGGATACCTACAGAGGACGTTCATCCTTTGGTAATGTCTATATCAGACTTTAAGCTCGAGGTAGGTGTTATTGGTGTAAACCCCTTCTTTGCCTTCTAACAGATTTGTGATTTTTGTTCAAATTGTTAGGTTTTCACATCCTTCTTATTAATTCAATCAAATTGCATTAATCCTCAATAGTTTTTGTATTGTGCTTATCCTATAAAACAAAATAGTGGTATCAATGTCATTTACAAATTCGATTAAATTGAGTTTATCATTATTCTATGTATTAGTGTTTTATATTTGAACATGGGTGTGATTGTTCGAAAATTTTTTCAGCGGTTCAATGATAAATGAATCAATTAAAGGGTGATTTGGTTAATTTATGTGAAAAAAAAAATAATGCATCAATTTGATTAATGTGTTTTAGGGTTTAATCTGATTAAACATTTATGGCAGCGTTAATTTGATTAACATGTTCACTATTTCTTGTGATATGTTGTTAATTCGATTAATATAGTTTAATAAGATTTTTGTGTTTTTTGTCTTATTAATCATGGTAGATTTGCTAATTATTAATCAATGATAATCTATTTTGAATGGATTAAATGATGTTATACGATTTGTTTAATTGTTAAATGAGAACAATCCATTTTGAGCATATTCATAAATTCCACAAATCTGTTTAAATATTAAGTAGTGATTAATTAGTTTTGTTATGAAAAAATTAGTTAATATGATTGATTAAAGTCAATGGAATTTAGGTTGTAACTCATTCAAATTAGTAAAGTAAATCCTTTGCATGATGCATGGTTAATGGACTGCCGCCAAGGGCGCTACCCCTTGGACCCTGCTAAGGGTGTTGCCTCTAAAACCCTACAAAGGGCACTCTCCTTAACCTCGAATGGATTTACCACATAAATTATAAATTACTTTAATATAATATGTTCAACATATTTTTGATTTTTTGTATATATATTTTTGCATGGTGCATGGCATGACCCTTTTAGACCAATGTAATAGCTTCTGATTTCTCCATTTTCTCGAGTTGTAATTTTAAATATGGCTTGCATGTCGTTTATTATGTTGTAAACATTTATTTCATTTGATCATGTTAAGTTACTTTTCAATTGAATAATAATGATCATATAATTTTACTTGGCCAAGGATTTCATTATCAATATAAGAATATAACTAATGCAACATGTCCTAAATGCTTTAGTTAATGAATCCTTTCTTGATTACTCATTATCTCTATCAAGTTTATACTATAACTAAAATATAGTTGTAGAGCAACCTTAGCTAGGCAACAAAAATTACAAATAATAGTATATTAATTCCTTCATATGATATTACATTGATCTTAAGTCAGAAGATTACTTTCACACCAATCATAAAAATGGACAAGACATACTTGTTTCAACATTCATCATCTCATTTATCTCTAGATCAACACATTTAGCCAATCTCCATTTCCAACAATATATATTGCATTCCTAACTTCGTTGGATGTTGATAATGGATGATAAGAGTCTAAACTAGAGGAATATAATACATCTCTAATAAATTTTATTTCCAAAATCACTAATTCTTCAAATAAAATCGATTTGAAGTCAATAACATCTAATCATTAAGCATAATATCCCTTAGAAATCTATTTTTACATTTTTCCTTGCATGGGTTAATGACATATATTAGTAAGAAAAACTAACAAACATTGAAAGAAAAAATAATGTAAACGCCTTAAACATACATACATGTATTGGATGCATGTATATATATATATATATATATACACACACACACACATACTTGCATCCAATACATATATACTTACTTACTTACATACATCCATGTATGCATCTATACATACACACACACACACACACACACACACACACACACATATATATATATATGGATGCATGCATGGATGTATGTATGTATGTATGTAAGTAAGTGATATGAACCCCAAGCAACCTGCCTTGAGACCCAACAACTTTAAGCTTGGAAGCGATTCCCTCAGAAAGCCAGACCAAGTTCAAACAAGAAAAAACCTCAACCCAAAGGCAAACCTATGCCAAAGGACCTTGGTATGTTGTGAACGAATCAAAGTAATTAGTTGTGATTGTTCGAAGCAATTCTTTGCAAGAATCAAAATTGAGAATTAATCTCACAAGCATAAAGCTTTTGTAGGAAAAAAAAATCAACTATCCCTTTGATAAATAGGATACAATATATGTATAGTCCCCTAGGGTTACATCCCAAATAAAATAGGAAAACAAATAAAAGTTAAACTCCTAAATAAATATAAATATAAATAGGAAAACTTGAATTAACTTTCAAATAGTCATAAATTCAAATAAGGAAACTCAAGCCATCTAATCCCAAAATTTGACCCAAATCCTTGTAATCTTCAATAGTAGAAATATTATTCCATAATATTTAACCCAAATCCTCGCCATCTTCAATAGTGAAAATATTATTCCATAATCCTTACATTGCACCTTGAATGACCCCTTTGAATTTCTTTGCCTTTGCCCCTGTAATTGGTCCCTGAGGCATTGTTAATGGATCTTTGCTCTTAGCTACTTGATTTGCATCATTCCCTTCTTTCTCAAGATGATTCGTCCTTGAATCAAACTTATCACATACATCAAAAGCAAAAAGATCACTAACATTAAAAGTAGCACTAACATTATACTCACTGGGTAGTTCCAATTTGTAGGCATTATCATTGAGTCTTTCTAAGACTTGAAAAGGCCCATCTTCTCGTGGATGCAATTTGGATTTTCTTTGATTTGGAAATCTTTCCTTCTTTACATGTATCCACACCCAATCGCCTGGCTAAAAAATGATTTTCCTTATTCCCTTATTTGCTTGTTGTGCAATTTGTTGATTCTTCTTCTCAATGTTGATTTGCACATTCTCATGAAGTTGTTTCAATAATTCAGATTTCTTCTTGCCATCCAACCTGCTTCTTTCATTACAAGGTAAAGGAACTAAATCCAAAGGAGTTAATGGATTAAAGCCATAAACAACTTCAAATGGCGAAAAACCTATAGTACAATGCACAATACGAGTATAGGCAAATTCAACAAAAGGCAAACAATCTTCCCAATTTCTCAAGTTCTTTTGAATGATAGCGTGCAACAAAGTACCTAAAGTTCTATTTACTACCTCAATTTGTCAATCAATTTATGGATGACAAGTGGTAGAAAATAATAATTTAGTGCCTAATTTATTCCATAAAACTTTCCAAAAATAGCTTAAGAACTTTACATCTCTATCATTAGCAATAGTTTTAGGAATACCATGCAATCACACTGTCTCCCTAAAGAACATATTTGTTATATGTGTTGCATCATCAGTTTTATTACATGTAATGAAATGTGTCATCTTAGAAAACCTATCAACAACAACAAAAATAACATCTTTTCCTTTTTTGGACCTAGGCAAACCTAATATAAAATCCATATAAGTATCTACCTATTATTCACTAGGTACAGGTAAAGGAATATATAAACCTTATGGTAAAACTCTAGACTTAACTTGTTTTAAGTAACACATTTATCACAAATCTTAATCACATTTGTTTTCATATTAGGCCAATGGAAGTGTTATTGTAAGGTGTCTAAAGTCTTAGCTATCCCAAAATGTCCTATTAATCCACCCCTATGAGCTTCTGTAACAAGCAATTCACGCATAGAACATATAGGTATACACAAAGCATTCCCTTTAAATAAATACCCATCCATTCTATAATACTTACCAAAAGCTCCTTTTTCACAAGCATTATAAATACTAGAAAAGTTAGAATCCTCACCATACAATTATTTGATGTGTTCAATTGCCAACATCTTTGCATTCATAGTGTTTATAAGAGAGTACCTTCTAGATAAGACATCGACGATCACATTGTCCTTACCTTGCTTGTACTTGATCATGCATGGGAACGTCTCAATAAACTCACTCCACTTGGCATGACTCTTGTTCAACTTACCCTATCCCTTGAGATGTTTTAAAGATTGATGGTCGATATGAATTACAAATTCCTTAGCCATAAGTAGTGTTGCCATGTCTCCAATGCTCTCACCAATGCATAAAGCTCTTTCTCATAAGTCAGGTAATTTATGATAGCTCTATTAAGCTTCTCACTAAATAGGCAATGGGTCTATTGCCTTGCATCAAAATAGCTCAAATCTCTAAACTTGAAGCATCACACTCAATTTCAAAGGTATTTACAAAGTCAGGCAAAGCTAAAATAGATGCCTTACTTAACTTATCACTTTTTCCCTTTTTTTTCTCTTAATTCACCCTTACTCTTTTTTCTCTTCTTAGATTTGGCCTCTTTTTGCTTCTCCCATTCTTCAATTTATTGGTACCTTTTGAGATAATCTTCATCTACTTCCTTTGGTGATAAAGGATTAAATATAGTCGACTTTCCATCTTTTCACTGGTGTACTTGTTATTGAGGCCATCATGTTTTATTTTCCTATCAAATTGTCATGGCCTTCCCAAGAGAAAATGTTCGACATGCATAGGCACCACATCATATAAGACTTCATCTTTGTACCTGTTAATAGCAAAAGAAACCAATACTTGCTTGTTAACCATAACTTCTCCACTAGCATTCAACCACTTAAGCTTGTAGGGTCTTGGGTGCTTAATGGTTAACAAGCCTAGCTTTTCTACCATGTAATAGTTAGCTACATTAGTACAACTACCACTATCAATTATCACATGATAAACTTTATTATTAACGAAACATCTTGTATGAAATAAGTTTTCTCTTTGTTGGTTGACATTTTCATGTTCCTTTACTTGAGTGCTTTGATCCTGCATTGTCACAAGACAATCACCTTTAACTGCATTCTCATCTCCCTCATAATCAGTTACATCTTCTAAGGATGGCATAGAATCACTTTCTCCATCTTCAACTTTACTAGCCGAATAATATTCACCATCCTTTAAGATCATAGCCTTCTTGTTTAGCCAATCTCTTTGGTAATGACCTGTCCCATGGCATTTAAAACAATTAAGTTTGCTTAAAGAAACGCTAGATACATGTTTACCTTGCTTTTCGAAAGGATGAAGAAACTCCTTCCTTTGAATCTATTTTATGCGTAGTTGATTTAGCCTTATCATCTTTCTTCCATGTTGATTTGTATGATGAAGTGGAAGAAAAATGATGGTGTTGCGCTTTCTATTGAGTTGTTTTTCCACCTTCAAAGCATTATGAAGCAAATCCTCCTACTCAATATAAGGTTGCAACTTTACCATATCTGTGATGTCCTTATTCTTACCATTGAGGAATTTAGCCATTATAGCTTCTCTATCTTCTTTAGTGTTTGTTCTACTAATGGACACCTACATCTCCTTGTAATATTCTTCAACATTCATATAACCTTGCTTGAGCCCTTGAAGTTGATTATACCACTTTCGGTAGTAGTGATTGGGTATAAAGTGCCTCCTCATGATGATTTTAAGCTCACACCATTCTTCAATGGGATTTTCATGATTCTATCTCTTTTTCTTTTTGGTACCATCCCACCAAGTCAAAGCATAGCCTTTAAATGAAGCAACAACTAGCCTCATCTTCTTGGATTTAGTGTAGTTATGACATTCAAACACCAACTCAATCTTCTTTTCCTAGTCCAAGTAGTCTTCAGGATCTAATCACCCAAGAAAGGATGGAATTTTGAGCTTAACTCCACCATTATTATTGTCTCGCCTTGGCCTTACCCTAACTTCCTTTTCTTCATTATCACCAAGGGATTCCTCATCTTCATCTCTATGAATTCTCCTTGGAACTCACCTTACCTGTCTGGGTGCATTTTTATCATTGGTAGGCTCCCTAATGGTTTGTAAAGCCTCCCATCTATCCATTTGATTGGACAATTGTTGAAAAATTCTTTCCATAAGTTAGGACAACTCCATGATCTTTCTATCGCTATTTTGAGGATCACTCATCTTGACAATCTACAAAACAATGTTAGTGAAACAAGATAATAAGGACCTCACTTCACTCCCTCACGTGTTTCACTGAAGCATGATGTCGCTTAAATTCACTCGTGTTTATACTCAAGTTATATTGGCTTTTCTCTAGATGAGCTCACACTCTTGCCTTTTACCTTTATTTTCTTACTTAAGATTCTTACAAGAGCCAATTCTCATAATTCAAAACCAATACTTTAAATTAATTCACAAACAACTAAGCACTAATGAGATTTTAGCACAAATATATTGAAGATTCTTTTTTAAAAAAAATCACAAAGGAACGAGAAGAAAAAGATTTAATTTAATAGAATTAGCACGATGACAATAAGTGCATCTGATTTGTGCAAGGAAATAAACAAGAAGTTGGAAAACAAATCTAATTTGGAGTAGGATGTGATAAACCTGAAATAAGAAAGGAAAGAAGAAACCAATCCTAGCTTGTATTGGAAATCATGGTTGACTCGTCAATTTCTTGTTACAAACTGATTTCATGGACTTCCCATACAAATCTTAAAAAAAAGTCGGTACCTTTCCTTGGCCCACTTACCTTAGGAATTCAACTTCATTTTTATAAACCTGACAATATTGAATTTGCAAAACTTTTCTTTCCCTTTTTTTTCTATTAAGCTTTTCTTTCTTTCTTTCTTTCTTTTTTTTTTTACGAATAAGCTTTCCTCCTTTTTTTTTTTTAAAAATCTTTTCTTTTGTTTAAACTATCCTCTTTTTTTTTTTTTTTTTTTTTTTACGAATGAACTAGTCGTCTTTTTTTTTTTTTTTTGTATTACAAGATCAAACTAGAATCACAAACTTGAGAATACAGCTCAAATGGAAGATTGATGAAATAATAAGAACTAAACTTGAAGATCCTCCAAATTTGGGTGTGATTTCGAAGTATATGCCCCATTGAATTTGATTTGATTCCAACAAAAGTTTTTTTTTTCTTGGTATCAACCTCCAAAAAGTGAAAATTAAGACGAGCAAAGAAAAAAATGGACTAAATGACAGAAAGATGAAAAGAACATAGACAAACACTTTTTTTTTTTTTTTTTACTCTAAATGAAAACAAACAAAAATAAATAAATAAATGATTAGATTCGGAATCAAGAAAATGCTACAAAAAACAAAAATAAAGGAATTAGATATTTGGATACGCAAACCTGACCTAGAGTCAAAGCTCTGATACCAAACTGATGCGAACCTCAAGCGACCTGTCTTGAGACCCAACAATTTTATGTTTGGAAGCAACTCCCTCAGAAAGGCATATCAAGTTAGAACAAGTAAAAACCTTAACCCAAAGGTGAACCTGTGCCAGAGGACCTTGGTATATAGTGAACGAATCATAGTAATTAGTTGTGATTGTTCGAATCGATTCTTTACAAAAATCAAAATTGAGAATTAATCTCACAAGTACAAAGCTTTTGTAGGAAAAAAAAAATCAACTATTCTTTTGATAAGTAGGATACAATATATATATATATATATATATAGTCGCCTAGGGTTACATCACAAACAAAATAGGAAAACAAATGAAAGTTAAACTCCTAATAAATATAAATATAAATAGGAAAACTTGAATTAACTTCCAAATAGTCACAAATTTAAATAAGGAAACTCAAGCCATTTAATCCCAAATTTTGACCCAAATCCTTATAATCTTCAATAGTGGAAATATTATTCCATAATATTTGACCCAAATCCTTGCCATCTTCAATAGTGGAAATATTATTCCACAATTCTTGCATTGCACCTTGAATGACCCCCTTGAATTTCTTTGCCTTTGCCCTTGTAATTGGTCCTTAAGGCATTGTTAATGGATCTTTGCTTTTGAGTTGATAAGGTGGAAATGAAATCCAAACCATGCATTTAACAAGTTTTCGTTTTTCTGATCTCAAAGAAAAATTTAATTTAAAAGATATTATTTTCCTTCTTTTTTAGTTATTTTGTAGCAAAAAATTTATACTACAAGGTATTGTTTGTTTCTTGGAAAATATTTTTGAATTTTATTTATTTATTTATTTATTTATTTGCTTCTTTCTCCTTTTGATATATCTAGAAAAATTGTTCAACAAAAAATATTTTTTTTAAAAAAAAAAATAAGTTATTTTTTTGGAAAATGACTTTTCATCTTGAAAATACGACAAACTCATTAAAATGAAAAACAAATAATATAAAACTTTCAACTCATCATTGCTTATTGTCTACTGTAAGTGTTTGTCGATGTCAAGTGAGATTCATAAAAAATTTCATTTTAACGTATTTTTCTTATATTAAACAATAAATAGTATAAATATAAAATATTTAGAGTCTAAATTTTATTATACTTTATAATTCAATTAAATATATATATATATATGCCTTGATGACTGAGTGACAAACCTCTTTTTTTTTTTTTTTTTTGAGCATCGACAAAACCGCCTTTTTACTCAAACATTATTGATACTCCATTATCAGTTTTTAAATATTGACAACCACAGTCATGATGACTCCATAAAAAATTATTTGCCATAAAGGGATAGCGGCATTCTTAAATCATAATGCTGGGATAATTCTGTAAGAAGCCATATAAGGAAAGAATAATCCAAAGGTCAAATGCTTGCCCTCTCATAGACACCCCGTTACTGGAAAACAATAGTTCCATTAGCTTTATAATTCCCATGTTGGTAACAGATCATGTGAAGTTTCCTTCTAAAGTGGTCCTCTTTTTTTCCTTATTTTTTTTTTTTATACTTTTGTCAGCGTGTTTTTATACTTTTGAATAAAAAATTTGGTTAACCAAAAACGAGATATTATATAATTTAAATATTATCGATAATAAGGTTTAGGTTAACCAATCGAGTTGTTTAACTGAATTCGATCCGGACATGTGGGGATCCACTGTCCTCGATAAAATCCTTTTAATCTATATGCTAAAAAATCTTTTTTATAATTTACATATAAGAGAGTTCATCTTGGGCCACAATTATACTACTAAAATAAATTATATAGACAAAAATATCACCATTCAAATTTTATATATATATAACATTATAGTCATTTATTTAATTAATAATTATAATATAATAAAATTAACATACAACTCTTATTATCTAATTTTAAGAATTCCTAAACCTAATAGGATTAATTACAAATACACATATATGTCTTTACTAGATTTTATTTTTTATTTTAAAATTTTATTAATTTAATTAATAAATAATATGACTAATATATATATGATGCTAACTGAATATTTTTAAGAATTCTAAATCTAATAGCATCCTTAATTGCATGAGATGAATTTCTTTAATTAAAAATATAATATAATACAATTAATATGTAATCTACTTTAACTAATTTTAAAATTTTTCTTGAACTAATTTTTTTGTGATCCATAAAGAAAAAAAAAAAAGCTAAGAAAGAAAAAATCACATTCATCTCTAATTTTCTTTAATTAAACAGACAAGTGATACTAATAAGCTAAGAAAACTTATATTTAATGGTTGTTTCTTTACACTATGAATTATACCGTATTTATATTTGTGGTATTTAATTTTATTTATATTATTTTCCTTCTTGAATTGTTCTTCAAGTGAAGCTTGAATTTTATAATTATTTTTCTACCTAATGCTACTATTTTTTTTAAAAAAAATAAAGTACAATAGTATATAATTAATGAAAACAAAAATTTATCATACATGAACAAAGAGTGATTAAATTAAAAAAAAAAGATAGAGAGAAATAATTTTCAAACAAAATTATACACTAATATTTAGAAATTGCAACAAAACGAGACATTTATAACTCAAGTCTTTGTAATAAAATCAAGAATTAAGGACAAATATTGGTAAAGTCTTATCAATTTAAGAGAAATTATATAAATAAATTATTTTATCTAAATCATATGGAGATCTTATAAAATACTAATGTCTTGGCTAATTTTAATTTATCATAAAATTTCAACTGATTTAAGATTTTAAAGATGTCAAAGAGATAATATTCTCTTCGTCTCAAAAAAAATTGTTCATTATTCTTTTTTGAAATATTTCAAAATGCATATTCACTTTCATTAAATTAAAAATATTTATACTTAATCTTTCAAATTTATCCTCATCAATTGCTAAATTAAATAAAATATATTTATTTTTCATTAAATATAATTAAGTGTATAGATAGAAAAATATACTATAGATTGTGAGTTACCAAATCATTGAATACATTTTATTGAATAATGTGAAAAATAGGAGGTGACAACTTTTTTGGAACAAAAAAAGTATGTAATATCACAATTACTAAAGTATAAAAATATTAAATTCTGTTTGCTTAAAAAATATGAATCCTAAACATTGATGGTTGTTTCAGTTATACATAAACTAATTTTTTTTATCATTATTATTGAAATTTAAAGTACATGTAATTATATAAAATATAATATTCATAAATTCTCTATAAGTTAGTAAAGAGAAAGTTCTAGATAAATATCCAAAAGTAAAGAGAAAGTTCTAGATAAATATCCAACATTATGTAAATTCTAAAATATTCATAAATGTGTGTGTGCATATGTGTGTATAACTAAAACAACCATTTTATTTTATAACATTATAAAGGAGTAATCTTAGGTAAGTATCTAAGCCTCCAAAATAGGTAGTAATGTAGAGTTTGAACTCAAGAAAACATACTTATAAGGTTTGTCATAAATTTACTCAAAAACTTATTTTATAACAAAAATAAATGATTAACCCTTTATAAAATATCTTACAAAATTTAAGGCTTTCACAAATTTTATAACTTTTCTAAAAGTTCAAATGAGGATCTTTATATAGACAAAGCCTTAAAAATAGCTAGTATCAACTTTTGAAAATATAGTTATTATGGCCTATTGATAGTCATTATAAATCTTTTATAGTCATTGAATATCCAATGGCTTCTTTTAATGAACATTGGATCATTCTTAATCTTTTGTTCAATGGTTGTTGGAATCCTTCTATGGTTGTTAAATGTCTAATAGGCTTACAATGTCTTTCTCCATTAGTCATCAATTCTCTAAGAATAAGTGTTCCATTCCAAATTAGATAGATAAATTAGATACTTCTTGAAGACTTTTAAACAGGTCATTGGCATTGTCCCATGGCCATTATTTCTTCCATGATTATTAATGTTCTTGACTCAGCTTGTCTTCAGCTGTTCTTCCATTTTATTATATGCCTTGATCATTAGCTTGTTCATTAGGTATGCTAAAGTCTTCTCTACTTGAGATATGTTTTTCCTTAATCTTTAAAAGTGTCTTTAGGGATCAAACATTCTCTCTATACTTTAGGCATATCTTCCTCCTTAGGTGTTTTGCTTTCATCTTTAAATGTAAGAGCTTAAACACTCTCCCCTTCTGCCATTGGGCATTTGGCTTTCCTCAAGATATTACCCTTGAGATGTACTATTGTACTAAATAGGTCAAACCTAGGTCAAATCTCTCTTTCCATTTTGACAACATAGATTGAGAAGTTCTAACATCTTATCTATGTGCTTTGCATGCAAAAGTAAATTTAGAATTTCGTTGGAAGTTGAATGGAGATAAGAAACAAAATTATTATGTAAATTGTGATCACTACTTATAAAATAATGATTGCAACTCAAAGCAAAGTTTGGCATAAATTTTCCTATTTAGTTCACAGTACTAGTTGCAATGGCAATCATGACTGCTACCTTTAAATGACCTTAAAGCTATTCAAGCATCCAGCCAAATAAAGCCATATGTCACATGACTTGTTGAAGGTCTAAAAATCACAATAACGATCCTCCTAGTAGTGATTGTGACTTGCCAAGCTTTAAACCTCCATAGCTCTAGTTTGATTTACGATGGCTAATAGTGCCCAGGTTAGCTTACGCGACCAAGTTAGCATCCGTGACCCACTGATAACACCATCAATCTTCAATTATTTTTAAAGGAATCCAACGATTACATATTTGGATGAGCTAATGTTAAAATGCCTTGTGTACTAGTCATTAGACAAAATTGAATATCTTAACCATGAACAAACAAAATCTATAGTGAAACCTGAATTGCAATTGCTAATAGTCTGTCTTGCCATGACTTTTGTCTAACAAGCATTAAATGCCAAAATTTGCCACCAAATTTTGAGATATGGAAATAGATTTATTTGTAATGGCTCTTTGGTGGGTGCAACCTATAAATACTCCACAAAATGGACATAAATGCAAGAGAATAATGTTCATTAAGGCCAAACTCTAGCAAATTTATTTCTTAACTCTCTCTCTCTCTCTCTCTCTCTCTCTCTCTCTTATTTACTCTTTGTGATTGAGTTGTATAAGGTTTAGTATGAGCTTTAAATACCTTTACGATTGGGTTTAAGAGTGAGCCATTGGAAAACTCTTATATAGGATTGAGTCTAAGCCTTTAGGAAAACACTTGTGAGGTTGTGTGTGAGCCTTGTAAAACATAAAATTATATTGTTTAGTATGAGCTTGTAAAACACCATTTAGTATTAGTGAAATACCTAATTAGTAAATTGGGGAGTGGATGTAGGGTTTGTTAACACTCGAACCACTATAAATCTTTATGTTCTCTCTTATTCTACTTTTTCCCTTTAATTTTATTCTAAGTACCTTCCCATTAAAATTTAAATTTTCCACCAATTTAACACCCCCTTCTTGATGCATAAGGGCTACTAAATGGTATCAGAGTAAGACCTTATTTCAAGCCTTAATTATGTAAGGAAAGATCATGGCACAAGAAAGAATCCACTCTCACTTTAAGCCTTTCTTTGATGGATTTGACAATACTCATTGAAAGTATAAAATGGTGATATATCTTGATAGTGATGTGGTGGACCTATGGTATATTGCTGCGAAAAAATGGAAGTCTCTCACTAGAGTAGTGGATGGCAGTGAAGAGCTACTCCAAAGAGAAGAATGGGTTGAAGCACATAGAAAGTCAAATGGGATGAACAATAGGGCAATGACTATTCTCTTGAGCTCCATGTCATGGGAAGAGGTTGAAAGAGTCCAATATTAACAAACTGTCTATGCAATATGAAGGGCTCTAGAGAACTATCATGAAGGTATAAATCTTATGAAATATAGTAGACTAGAAATGTATGTGACCAAGTGGGAGCTTTTCATCATGAAGGAGAATGAATCGATCACCAACATGACCAATAGTCCCCTTGCAATAATCAATTATATGAAGAAATATAAAAGAGTGTCACAAATCATGTGATAAACACTAAATCCTCAAGATACTTTCCATAGAGAAATTTAGGGCAAAAGTTTGTAGTATTCAAAAGTCCAAGCAAAAGATTGGAAAAGTGCCAACCAATGTACTCATTGGCAAACTCCTCACTCATGAGATGATGCTCAAGAAAGATGGAGAAATGAAAAAAAAAAGAGATCTCAAGGTAAGAAGGGAGAAAATAAGATTATTGCTCTCAAATCTAGCTAGGCCAAAAAAGTGGAAGAAAACACTAATGATAGTAATAAGAGTGAAAAGAAGGAAGGGGAATTTGCCATGCTATCAAAAGATCTAAAGAGCTCATTAAGAGAATGGAGGAAAGAAGGAACCTCAAGAAAACATCATTATCACCTCACTTCAAAGAGAAGAAGAATGATGTAACTTGCATTGAATGTGGAAAGTAAAGACACATCAACTTCGAATGTCCCAAGCTAAATAAGAAGAAAAAGTTAGAAAGGACAAGAAGAAGAGCTTCAAAACTACATGGGATGATGATTCCAGTAAGGAAGATAAAGAATAAGAGGTTGCAAACTTTTGCTTCATAGCTCAAAAGGACAATTCGCAAGAGGTGAGTACTTTTTCCCACTCTTATTATGAATATGATGCATTTGAGGATAAAGATGATGAGCTTCTTAAGGCTATGTCTTTAAGATACGACAAATATAAGTAAAAAATGAATATTTATAAAAAAAAGTGTTCAAAGCTTAAGGATAATTTTAAATGTTTAAATGATTTTATAAATGACTTGAAAACCTCAAATGAGGACCTCAAGAAACCATTGGAAAATATTTCTCAAACATCATCCTCCCTCGACTCTTTAAGGCAAGAAAATGATTCTTTAAAAAGTGAAGTTATAGAGTTAAGGAACTCCATCTTTAGGTTTCACAATGAGAAGAAAGCTTTGAATACACTTATTAAATCTTAAAGACCACCCTTATTGAGACATGGACTTAGTTTCAATGGGGCTTCATCTTCTACATCCTCACCTCCCACATTTATTAAAGTTTTCACACCTCAAACCTCTAACATAAAAGTGATTAGGAAGAAAAGTGCTCTAAGCACTAAGCCTCTTAAGCCTGAGGGCAAAGGAAATGTGTGAGTGTCTCAATGGTTTTGCTTGAACTAGTGGAATTTTACTTGTGACTCTATCTTTTTATTGATTAACGACGGTTTAAAAGGATGAGGGTCTTTACAGTGGTAATGACCCCAAGGTATGGCATATGATTAGACCAGCAGGGGGCCCTTTTAGGCCTTGCACGATTCTAAAGCCCTTAGTCCAAAATGGTAGTCATCGGGGGACCAAAAGCAAGACAATACGTTGGTACTATGTTTAGGAAATGAGGAGTCACCATACAACTTTGGTCGGGATAAGAATCTATAGAAGATAATATCTTAAACTAATCTAATTCAATTAGCAGACCCATTTCATCTTCATCCCATCAAAGATTGGGTTCAAAAATTATGTACGACTTAGGAAAGAGGTTAGGCACCCCTAAGCCATCCAAATATTGGGATTTATCCTTCAGACATCTTTGCTTCACTTTTAATATCTTAACCAAGTTATTGATTAGTATAATTAATGGTCCTAAGCATGCCTTTAGTGTAATCAAGCCAATCAAATCATCTCGTAAATCCAAAAGAGAGTAGGGTCATGAATCATGGTATAGGGATCATCATGCATAACCATACATCCATCTAAGAATAATCATCTCAAAGGGAGAAGGGGCATGCATTATGGTATAAAGAGCATCATGCATATCTATACATACATCCAAGCATATCATCTAAAAGACAGATGGGGTCATGAATCATGGTGTAAGGATCATCATGCATATACATACATCCATCCAAGCATAATCATCTCAAAGGAAGAGGGGTCGTGCATTATGGTATAGGGATCATCATGCATATCCACACATCCATCCATCACAATCATTCATAATCATATAAGATGATGGCTAAGACCAAATTCATGGTTAAACCTAAGTAAGAATACCTACACCTAAAGAAGAAGAATAAGTTAGTAAGTGAAAGTAACAAAAAGTGAACCAAATAAACTCAAAACATAAAGAAGAAATATAACATATATTACCATCCCTCCTATACATAGGTTCTTAAGTATGCATCTAAGTCCTTAATATCATAACCTAACATCACATGGAAAGCTTTAAAACATTAAAACAAAAATATATGGATTGTGAAAGGGCTAAGGAATCATAAACATGCAATGTAAAGCATAATGGAGGATATTTAATGGGCTAAGGCTAAATCATTATAAAAGAGGTCCTAAGGTTGATGCATCATTTCTCTTGTTGCTCTAAAAGGGTTAGGCATCCATAGACACCACTAACCATCATAAGGGTTAGAATGCCACTAGCAAAAGAGGTAATCGCAAGGCCAAAATACTATTCATTTATTATAGACACAAATATAATCATAAAATGGCTCTCAAGATCATTGGAACCTTAAGTTCCTTATTTGATCACTACCCTAAAATGATTAAAAACATAATCATGATCATCATATTAAATCTCAAATAAAAAACATAAAACCTTGCAAAAGGAAAACTTATGAAATCAGTTTAAAATCATGTCAAAGTTCCACTTTTGAAGTGAATAGGAGTCCTAAGGTGTTATACCTCATCCTATTATGTTGCAATAAAACTGGGACATCTCAAAAAGGGTTTTGAAAAAGAAGAAATTTAGATGAGAAAAAAATAGTTTTTATAAAATTATTCCCAGGCAAATTGGGTTATACAACCTAAAATGGAGGTTGTACAGCCTAGAAACAGGGTTGTACGACCATCTATTTTCTAGATCTTAAAAACAAAATAGGAAAAGAAGGAAAAGAAGAGGGGGTGTAGGGGGTTCTAGATGTCTTCTTCAATGATATTTTACCTTCAGAGGCTTATTTAGTAATTAATATCCTCTCTAAAATGCTTAAGGAATGCAAGAAATGAAGGAAATAGGCCCTTATTCTACCTTAGAGTGAGTTAGGGTTTAGGAATTCTATGTTAAGTAGTGTTTGAGAGAGAATTTTGGTAGAGTTTTATCAAGGTTATCCAAGCCTCTCTCTCTATTCAAATGACAAAGGTATTTATAGGTGATGGATGAGTACATAGAGCTAGAAATGGTTATGGTCATAACTTGTCTATATATAATCATAGAATGGGAGATGGATCTTTTAGAATTAGGGTTTGCATATTAGTGGTATAGTTAAGAATGGGTTATACATCCATCTGTTAGGGTTGTACAACCCTATGGTTTAAGGAGGGACTAATGCTAGAAGGTTTTAGGGGTTAGGGTTTAATGGATGGTTGTACAACTAAGAATGTGGGCTATATAACCTTAATTAATGGACTATACAACCCATTTACTCAAGGTAGTGGCTAAGGGCTTGGTGTTAGGCTTTTAGTTTTGGGTTTGGCTTTGGGCTTCTTCAAGGTTTCCTAAGGTTTATATCTCTTCCTTTGGCAATTCCCCTTGTATTATGGGAATGTATTGAATGATTTTCATCATCAGGCATTGCACCTGGAGGTCTCAAATATGATGCTTACAAAAGACTCCCCATGCCTTTAAAGTTAAGCCTCAAAGAGCAAATCATGCATACATGTACACTAAGAGGCATGCTTAAAAGCACACACATAAAAATTTCTCTTCTACTCCTAACCATTATTGAGCATGCATGTATACACAACCAAAGTATGAGAAGGCCTCCTACTCATACAAAGGTTGCCTATAAGAAGAAGACTTACAAGTCTAAGCTCCAATGTCATTACTGCATGAGATATGGGCACATTAATATGTTTTACTACATTAGAAAGGCTTACCTCAAATTGGAGGACCCTTCTATGCCTAACCCTCAAGGACCCAAGTATGCTTGGGTACCTAAACATAGGTGAAATGTTTTCATTTTGTAGGAATGCTTGGACGCCATCAAAGAGGAAAATGATTGGTATATGGATAGTGGATGCTCAAAACACATGATTGGAAATAAGAAGCTATTCATAGCCATTAAAGAGAAGGATGGTGGCAATGCCACATTTGGAAATAATGCCAAAGGTAAGGTAATTGGCATTGGGATCATTGGTGAGAATGGTTGCTTTTTTATTGACTATGTGCTTTTAGTTGATGGTTTGATGCATAATCTATTGAGTATAAGTCAATTATGTGATAAAGGTAATAAAGGCACCTTTGACCCTAGAGAATGCTAAGTTACCACCATGATGGATAAGAAGGTAATCTTTAAGGGTGAAAAGAGAGGTAATACCTACCTAATTGACTTAGACAATTTGGTTAACCAATCTTTTAATTTAGCAATAAGTCTTGGCTTTGGCATAGAAGACTTGGTCATACTAGCAAAGAGCTTTTATAACATCTATCAAAAGAAGATCTAGTAGAAGATCTTCCAAAGCTCAAGTTCATAAAGGACAAGACATGTAGACTTTGTCAAATGGGGAAGCAACACCAAACATCCTATAAGGCAAAAAAATGTTGTAAGTGCTTCTAGGCCTTTTTAACTTTTTCATATGGACCTAGTTGGACCTGCTAACAATACCAATTTAGGTGAAAAACATTATACATTTGTACCTTTTGATGATTACTCTATGTTCATTTGGGTCTTTTTCCTTGCTCATAAGAGCGACACTTTTAATGCTTTTAAAAGTTTCGCGAAAAGAGTTCAAAATGAAAAAGGTTACTTCATTTCTTCAGTTAGGACTGACCATGGGAAGGAATTTCAAAATGAAACTTTTGAAAACTATTACTTGGAGAATGAGATTTCTCACAGCTTTTCTACTCCTAGAACACCATAACAAAATGGTATTATACAGATGAAAAATAAAACTTTGGAAGAGATGGCTATAACTATGCTAAATTAGTATTTTTTACCTAATTACTTTTAGGTTGAAGCAATTAATTCTGCATGTTATATTGCAAATCGTGTTTTTAAAAGACTCATTCTAAATAAAACTTCTTATGAGCTATAGAATGGAAGAAAGCCAATCTTTCATATCTTAGTGTATTTGGTTATAAATGCTTCATTTTTAATATCAAGGATAACCTTGGAAATTTTGCCTCAAATATCAATGAGGGTATTTTTCTTATCTATTCCACCACTAGCAAAGCCTATAAGGTCTTTAACAAAATTATATGGTGGTTGAAGAGTTTATAAATGTTGTCTTTAATGACCCTAGAAAACTTGATTTTAGGAAAGGTTATCTTATTGATAATCTTGCAAATGATTTTAAGAAGTTAGAGTTAAACTCAACAACCAAGGAAAATGTGATTAATCTTAAGGATCATGAGCCACCATAAGAGAAATAGCAAGCTCCATCTTAACAAGAGGAGAACCAAACTCAATAACTTCCCAATGATTGAAGATATTCTAAGGATCACTTGAAGGATCTTACCATTAATGAGACATCCAAAAAAGTAAGTACTAGAGCTCAATTGTATGATTTAAATAATAATCTTGCTTCTATATCTCAAATTAAGCCAAAATCAATTGATAAGGCTCTTGATGATGAGAGTTGGTTAATTGCTATGCAAGATGAACTCAACTAATTTGAGAGAAATAAGGTTTGGGAACTTATTACTTGGCCTAAGGAATACTCGGTTATAGGTTACAAATAGGTGTTTAGGAACAAGTTATATGAGAAAGGTTTCATCACTGGAAACAAAGCTAGATGGGTTGTTAATGGTTACAACCAAGGGAAAAGCATTGATTATGATCAAACATTTGCCCCCATAGTAAGATTAGAGGCCATTAGTATTCTTTTAGCATTTGCATGTCACACATGTGAAATGTGCATTTTTGAATGGTTTTATTGAGAAAGAAGTTTATGCTGAACAACCTTCAAGTTTTCATTATTTTCCTAACCATGTTTTCAAATTAACTAAGGCCTTACATGGTTTGAAACAAGCTCCAATAGATTGGTATGAGAGGTTTAGTTCAATTCTTTTATAAAATGATTTTGGAAAAGATAAGGTTGACGCAACATTATTTGTGAAAAAGAATAACAAGGATAAACTCAATATGCAAATCTATATGGATGACATTATATTTGGTATTGCTAATGAATCTTTTTAGGAAGATTTTGCTAAGTGTATGATGAGGGAATTTGATATGAGCATGATGGGTGAGCTTAAATTATTTCTTAGTCTTCAAATTAAGCAAACCAAAAAGGGTGCCTTCATTAACCAAGCTAGGTACACAAAGGAGCTACTCAAAAGGTTTGGTATAAATGGATGCAAAGTAGTCAAGACTCCAATGAGTGTAGTAATGAAGCTAGACAAAAATGAATTGGGTAAGCCTATTGATTAAAATAAGTATAGAGGTATGAGTAGCAAGCCTATTGATGAAAATAAGTACAAAGGTATGATTGGCTCTCTCTCTATCTTATGACTTCTAGACCTAACATTATGTTTAATGTTTACTTTTATGCTAGATTTCAATCTTGTCCTAAGGAATCATATTTGCATATAGTTAAGAGAATATTAAAGTATTTGCATGGAACATTACACTTATGACTTTTGTATCCTAAAAATTCATCATGTAGTTTTTTTGGATATATGGATGTAGATTATGTCGATAGTTTGCTGGCTAGGAAGAGCTCTTCCAGAACTTGCCAATTTATTGGTGAACGTTTAGTTTCTTACTTTAGCAAGAAGCAAGTTTCTATTGCCTTATCCACCATCGAAGTAGAATATGTGGTGGCGAGTTGTTGTTGCATCCAAGTTCTTTGGATGAAATAATAACTCAAGGATTTTAGCAAATATATTGATCACATTCCCATTAAATGTGACAATACAAGTGTAACAAATATTTCTAAGAATCCCATCTAGAATTTAAAAAGCAAGCATATTGACATTAGACATCATTTTCTTAGAGATCATGTGTAAAATGGTAATGTGGTGTCAGAATTCATTGATACTAACCACTAACTAGCAGATATTTCCACTAAACCCTTTAAAGAATAAACTTCATCAAAGGGTACTTGGGGTGCTTGATGGAAGTTCCCTAGGGTGAAAATGGATCTCAATATGTACATATGTCAATTGATGATTGTTTGATATGCTTGATATGTTTATGAGAATGACTTATTATGATTGGAATGCTAAATGAGTCAATTTGATGAGCACTTGAGCTTTTCTATGCTTAAATGCATAAATTGGACATCAAGATATGAATTGATCACACTAGGTTTGGGCTAACTACTTAAAGTTTTATTTTAAGGTGTTTTTCAAAAATTACCTCTAAATTGCGATCAAGACTTCTGGTCTCGGTCACTACTTTCTTGTCAGTTTATTTTATGAATCTTTCTCTAATTGCACTAGCAATGCCTAAAATTACCATATTGATAATTCAAATTTCAAAATTTCAAACGATTGACCTTACTTCTTTCAAAGAATATTTTGTTTATTACTCATATGTTTGGAAGGTAGCGATTGTAACACATGGTTCACAGACACAACTTGCGAAAATCTAGTGGACATTAACCACTAGTTCTCTAAATGGTGTAACCACTCTATTAATGTATTGTTTAGCCATTTTTGACCATTTCCTATCCTTTTTATTAACTTATTTCCTATCTATTTAAATCCATTTTAACCTCATTTCTATACTTTTCTCCACTTCCCTTTCATCTAACCTATAAATTTCCACCTTTTTGTCCTTCTTCGAATCCTATAACTCTCTTCTCTCTTCTTATCTTCATCCATAGGCCCTAAGAAGTATAGCAAAAATGGGAAAGGGAATTGCCTAGTCCTTTTCATCTCCTCTTAGAACCTTCTTGCCTCTACATAAGATGAAAGGAGTAACAATAGAATAAATAGATAAATTTAAGGCAAAACAAAAAGAAAGTAATTCAAATCAATAAGATTCCATCAACTTATCTTCTTGCTACTCTTAGTTTAGAGGAAGAAATCAATGGCTATCTTAACAACTTAGGATGGGTTCACTTCATTTACAAGGAAGAACCAGGTTATAAAGACATTGTGCAGGAGTTTATATGCACAATGAACATAAGCAAAGATATCTCCTCTTTAATAGGTATGTATGGCTTAAATTTTAGATGCTTTAGAAAGAGTTCTCCATCTCCTACCCCCAACTATGCTTTCTCTTCAACTTTCATAATAAAGAGGACACACCCACAAGCTTTAACTCCTTTGACTTCATCTTTTTGAATTTTGCCAAACCATATCCATTGAAAATGCCATGACCTCAAGAAATCCATTGCCAAAAACATCAAGTCCCTTTCAGTGTGGCTTTTTCATCACATCATCACTTTTTCCATCAAAGCGAGGGGTGATAGCAATGAGAAAGTCTCATAAAAAGACTTGTCATTTCTCTACTACCTTTTCCAAAAATAACCCATCCAAATAAGAATATTTTTCATCAATCAATTGTAGCATATGAGCTGAAAGGCTAAATGCCAATTCCTCCTCCCATCTCATGTGACCACTATTTATAGGCATGTAGGAGCATTGACTGTTAAGATAGAGGCCAATCTTACCCCTTACCTATTTTCTTAGTTTCAATTTTCTTAACCTCACCTATCTTTGAATGTCAATGCTGTTAAGCCAAACACTCACCAAATACCTGTCAGGAGCACAAAGCATCATTCAACAAGAGGCTTTCTAAGCCTTCAAAAGGAAGAGATTGGTGATTGAAGAATGTCAAGGAGATGCATCTCAAGAAGAACCTCCACAAATCTTAAAGCTATAAGCTAAGGCTTCCTTTTCCTATTCCTTTTCTTCTAAACCTCTAAGTCCTCCTCCTCTATTGGAAGAATCTTTAAGATGTTAATGAAAAAGTCCTTAAAAGGCTTAATTTCCTCTACATCTCTATTGTGACCTTATAGAGATCTAAGAGAAACTTGGACTTAAGACATGTTACCTTCTAGATTTTACTTTTTCTGTTGATGAAGAAGAAGAAGAGCTACCTTAAGTACCACTAAATGACCCTAAGGTAATGTTGAATAAGAAAATGAAGACAATGATAGAGAGATTAATGATGATGATGATCTTTAGTTTCTTCTCTTTTTCCTTCTTTTTCTTTTCATCTTCCTATGTATTACTTTTATTTTTTATTTTTCAAATCTTTGTAATAAGGAATTTTCTTGTAATGTGATAGAACATTCTAGTTTTACCTTTTAATTTATGTGTTCAATGAAATGAATTATTAGTTTCTATTTTCAGTGAATAATTTTATGCCTTGAAGTGTTTGAAATATTGATTACTTTGTCTCTAGTTCTTTCCCCTCTTCCCTTTCTTTTTTATCTTGACAAATTATAGAAGTTATATATGCAAAGTACTTGACATTTGACATAATTAGATCCACTTAAATGTATGTTAAATTGTTTAATCTTTATGATAAGTTAAAGTTAGTTAACTTGTTGAGGGAGAGTATTAATTCAACATTCAACTTTGCCATCCATTTACTTAAAATGATCAAAATCAAGCATAATTCATATTTATCCTTTTCACAATTCAATTTAGGTTTCAAAAAAAAAAAAGGAGATTGTTGGACTAGGTTGGTCAAACCTATTTTTTATCTTGACAACATAGGTTAAAAGGTTATAACATTTTATCTAAATGATTTAGATGCAGAAGTAAAGTTAGAATTTTGCTAGAAATTAAATGGAGATAAGAACTAAAATTGTTACATAAAATAGCGACTGCTACTTAAAGTAATGTTTGACATAAATTATCGAATTTAGTTTGTGGTACCCATCACGGTGGAAATTGTGATCACTACTTTTAAATGACCTTGGAGGGATTTAAACAAACATCTAGCCAAACCATGCCACTTGTCATATGGCTCATCCAAGGTCTAAAAATACGATAATAATCTTCTCGGTAATGGTCGCAACTTGCAAAGCTTCAAACCTCCATAGCTCTTATTTGATTTGCAGTGGCCAGTAACGTCCAAGTTAGCTAGCACAACTAAGGTAGCACCCATGATCCGCTAATAGTGCCCACAATCTTCAATTCATCCCAGAGGGATCAAACGGTTACATTTTGGATGAGCAAATGTTAATGTATTATGTGTCTGAGCCATTAAACATAATTAAAGATCTTGACCATGAACAAGCAAAATCTAGAGTGAAACTTGAATTGCAATTGTGACTTTTGTTTGATAAGCATTAAATTTTGCTGCCAACTTTCGAGATATGGAGCTAGTTTGTTTGCAACGATTCTTTGGTGGGTTTTGCTACTAACTTTTGAGATATTAAGATAATTTTGTTTACAACGATTCTTTAGTGGGTGTAACCTATAAATACTCTACCAAATGGATATAAATGCAAGAGAATAGCATTGGAATATAACTGTAGAGAACCATAGAGAAGGTTCCACATATCCTTATAAAGACATTTGCTAATGGAATATAAGTTGAGAAGTATATTGATGAAATTATTAATAAAGAAAAAAAAAAGCTATTGACTAATCAAAACAAGACTATCCAATTGCTCTTTTGTGCTTTAAGTAGAGAAGCGAATAAAATAAGGTGAGTATGAAGACTACTACTAAAGAAATTTGAGAAGCATTGGAGACTACATATGAGAGTATGAACTAAGTGAAGGAGAATAAGATGAAGACCCTCATCTTCCAATATGAGACCTTTTTTATGAAGCCAACATATAAAATTAGTCAAATGTATGATCACTTCATCAAGATAATTAGGTAAATGAAGGCTCTCGGGAAGACTTTCACGAATGAAGAGCTAGTGAAAGAAGCTCTAAGATATCTACAAAAGAATGACTTGACAAGCTTACTTGTAATAGCCGTATTCATTTACATAACTCATATCATTCATGTTCAAAATACATATGCATAAAGGTTTTATCCATCCTACACATAATCAAACATTTACTTGATGTACATATATGTATATGACACAAGGAGAGAGAGAGTTTGGATTCAGCCGA
>CATIWR010121344.1:0-44706 GCA_949677035.1 Omphalea diandra | reverse complement strand
TATGAAGTTTAATTTCATTACTCTTATGGTTTAATTTGGGCCCCGGCCCCCCCCCCCCCCCCCAAAAAAAAAAAAAGGAAAGGAAATTCACGTCTTTGTTTTTCTGAGTTGAATGAATAATTATGTGGAACTTACAAACCTCAAATTTGTTTTGTGCACATTCTCTCTTGTCTTTGTGGCTCCAAGTGAGAAGATGCATATTGAATAGTTAAATATAATAGCACTAGACTTTATTCATTTGTATATTATGCAGTTCATGAGGCACAAAGGGACATCAGTGTATCTATCTATCGGTAATGTTGCGGTTATTTTGTCATGTTCCCTATTTGATATCATTTTTCATTTGTTCGAGCCATCCTTTGTGTCTCTATTTGGATATTACTAATGTATTACGTTTAGATATATTTGTTGATCAAACTTGCACAATGCAAATATCAAAAGTAGTTATAGTTGTAACTATTTTCTGGAGCTTGAAAAATATTTATGGATTTAGGTGTGAAAATTCATACCTCAACTGTGCTAACAAAAAAAAAAAAAAACTCATACCTGAACTGTTACTCTTATTGATTTAAGAAGAAAAAAGGACAAGCAGGTTTGATTAGTTGCAATAAGAGATTTTGTATTTGGTGCTTTGAAAAACTGAACCCTTCTTGTTGAAGATCGTTCTACTTACCACATCCCCATCTCCCCACTCCACATACCATATATTATAAGATAGTAGTATAATACCACAAAGCAGACACAAGAGCCACATCAATGGCTTCTGCAATTATCAAAGATTCTGCTTCAGTAGACATGGAAGATGATAAAGCAGAAGAAGCAGCAGAAGAAGAAGACCTCTTCGAGATTGATCTTGAGGCTGTCAACAGCATCCCTCCACCCCATTACTGGGAAAGCTACTTCACTGCGACAAGCAGTGCACTTCTTGCTAATTGTTTATTGCCAATTGCAGATGTTTCCAATGCTGTTCCAATTCCATCATCTACTGAATTCAATTCTTTGTATTTGGCAGAAAAAGTAATGTACTTCAGGTTTTATGCCCCCTACCACTACTCTTTCCAAGACGAAGACCTTCAGCTGGGATACAGCAACGAAGAAATCAGAACATAATTATAGAGACTTTTTACCCTTTTTGCATACATATGATTGAGCTTCCATATTTAAGCTTATCTTACATCAAAGACATTGTTAATCATACATTCCATTTTCTCTTGTATTTTTGTTGGTGGGTTGGGTTAGATGATTATTGGTCTGGTAATAGTTGGATCGTGATTCAGTAAGAAATGGAATGGAAAGTTCTCAAATGATACAAATGAATGAACAATTACTTACTTTTTGCTATTGAACCAAAATGTAAGCCTTTCGTTACAAAAAGATGATATTGTATTAATTGTATTCTAATAATGATTGAATGAATGGATAAACAAATCATATATATGTTGTCTTGCCATCAATGTTCAACGGCATCACATAACCAAAGCCTTGCTTAACAATATGAGTTTTTAGGACTACCTAAATGAAGACAAAGAAGATAACAACGATGTGAGACTGGTCAAAATCAAAATAAATTTACACAAACAAAATAATCCCACATATTGTTTAAATAATTACAAACCCATAACAATAGTAGGAGAGTTTTTATGGACAGCCGTGTCTATTGCTATTGCTTGATCATACCGAACAATGATAAATGGGGGAAAATGGATGAAGGCTAAATTCAACTCTAAACCTTGTGAAAATTTAGTAATTGTGTTGCAATTAATGCCAGCTTTGCATATTCATAAGATTTTATTTCCTTTAATATTGAGTTTGAAATTGATTTGCGTTTTACTTATTTTTTGTCTTTAAACTTATTTTTTTTATTTGCACTCAATCACGATTTGAAAAAAATATTATTACTTCTTTTTAAATATTGTGATTTGTTATAAGTTGGATAGTTAGATCAACTTATTAAGGCAGTTCAAACAAGTTAGTGATGTGATTTTTATATGAGATTGGCGTTAAGCTTGAAGATGTGTTGACGCGTGCTGAGCATTGAAGGTGGGCTCGATCTGCTTGATAGCTTGGCAAATTTTTTATTTGATTACTATGATGCTTGGTGGTTGCCATATTGGTTTGCACTAATTCTACATTTAAAACAGATTAGTTTAAATTTAAAATTGAATTGTTTGAAAAGGGGAAAAAAGCAAAAAAAAAAAAAAAGTTTAGGAGTGTAATTTCTATACATTGAAGTATCAATAGTAAGGAAGTTCTAAATTTTAAATCAGTGATACTAGAATCAATTTTAAATTTCTAGACTATGAGATAAGTTGTGTTATATAGTACATGTTTAATTCATGAAGAATGTTAAAATTTGAGAGAGAAAAAGGGCCTTATTGCAATTTGCTGCAATCACTCGTTCACTTCCCCAGTCAGCTGCACCAGTGGGCAGCAACACTAACTGTCAAAAAGGATAGAGAATATAACAAAGCATAGCTGCACCAGTAGTCAACAGCACTGTCAAATAGGACAGAGAATAGCAAAGCTTCTAGTGCTTTTCAGAAGTTTCTTTTCAGTTGGCATTTCTTGGAAGGAACTAATTTATTAAAATTAGTGCATTCAGTTACTAGTTAACTCAATCATTGAACTATCCTTGTAATTAATTTAAGCTTGATTTTCAGTACTTGCCATGTTAGCAAGTACGCAATTATTTTCTTCTTCTCTTCAGCTGTATATAAGCTGATTTTAGCTCCTAGTTGATTGATAAATCAGGTCTGCACATGATATCCAAGCAGTTGCTCTGACTTCTCCTTTAGTTCTCTTTCATATTTTTTTCCTGCAAATGTTCTCTGAGAAATAAACGTATTTTTTCCCCAAATTTTGTATAAAATTCTATTTTTTTTTTCAATGGTTGGGATTGCAAGACCTGAGGAGTTACCTTCTAGTCCTTGGTATTTGTATGACAAAGAAAATCTCTCATTGATCCTGGTTTTACCTATGCTTTCTGGTTCAAACTATTACTCATGGTTTTGGTTTATGAAAATGACTCTGTTATCTACCAACAAGCTACAATTTGTTGATGTAACCGTTTCAATTCCTTCAACAACATGGCAAAGATGTAATACCATGGTGCTTTCATGGTTAATTCACTCTTTATCAGCTTTCATTGCTTAAAGCATTGGTTGGAAAATTCTCAAGGAAAGTTTTGCATGAGGAGACTCTTTTCATATTTTGGATTTGCAACAAGAAATCTGTAGTCTTCAAAGTCAACTTTCAATGACAGATTACTTTGCACATTTGAAAATTTTGTGGGATGAACTGATGAATTTTAAGCCTATTCCTTCATGCTTATGTAATCTTTCTTGTTCTTGTGGAGCAATGTCTACAATCCAAAAATATCAATAATCAAATTATATGATTTGGTTATTGAAAGGACAAAATGAAAATTTTACTACCGCTAGATTGTTGTGGAAGTCCCACCATATGGAGGGCCCACAATCATTAAAAAAAAAAAAATGAAACCCTAGCCATGAAACAAATTGCTTCATGGCAAAACAAAAGTCGAAAGCGGCATTTTGTTTTGCCGATTAGTCCTTTGGTTTTTCCTATAAATAGGCATTATGGCATTGTTAATGGATTATGGTGAGAACATCATATGGGTGAGTTTTAAGTTCCAAACGTGTAAATGAGAGAGAGCAAGGGATTTGTGTGTCTATATAGAACTAGTTTAGAGTTCTAAATATTTGGTAAGAGAATTTATAATTTTTCTGTTGAAAATTGTAGTATGTTACTATAAGAGTTATAATGAATTATCTTTTGTAGATCGCGGATATAGGTTTATTGAGAAACCAAACTATGTAAAATTATTGTGTTATGATAGTTTTTTATTTTTAGTATTTTTAGCGTTAGTTTTATTATTAATGGAGTCTAATTTGAAGAAAAATACTAGATGATATCTGACTTTTGGCTTGTATTTTGTGGTTTTATAGGAAATCCTGAAACTTGAAGATGATTGATGAATTATGAGAGTTTTCTGGGTGGAATTATGCAGTTTCAGAAGTTTAGAGATTGAATGGAAATTTAACAATTCAGAGGCCAATTCTGATATTTTTTTCAGACAGAATTTCAGTCGTTTCCTAATACAATTTAGGAAAAGTCCGTGCGGTATAGAAAGAGTCCATGCAATATATTTGGGAAAGCACCAGGACCTATTCAAAAGATGAGAGTTTATTATTAGTTTTTCCTAATTGGTGGATGATGATATTTTTCCTATTCAGAGGGAGACTAAAGAGAGTATAAATAGGAGGAGAAGTGTTAGGAGAAAAAAAAAAGTCTTTTGTTGATTTTATTTTTCTAGAGAAGAGTTTTTGTTTTGTTTTATTTTTTTCTGGAGAAAAAATTGTTCACAAGAAAAGAATTATTAGTCATCCATCAAGGTTGAAGAAAATAAAAGAGTACAAGAGTTTTATTATGAAAATTTTTCTATTTTATTTTCTTTTTATTTTGATGTTAGCTAGTAATTTCATTATGAACTAAAATAATTAGGCAATTGGGTATGATAAACCCTAAGATAAGTTTTGAACTGTGATTTTCTTTAGATAATACAATCTTTTTATTATTTTATGGAATTCAATTGTGTTGCTCTTTATTTCCTTGAATTGATATATCAAGAATATTGATTTTTGCCTTACAATTCTTTAAACTTAGATTGAGAAATCAAGTTATTGAATAGATTTAACACAATTGAAAGGAGTTGCATGTTTCCCTAGAAATAGGATAACATAAATCTTCTGGATTAGCATAAAATCTAATAGTGAAATTCAAAAGAACTATAATGCGATTTTAGGGGATTTTAATTAGGAAGAAATTCCAATTAATCAATATAGAATTAGATGTTAATGATCTTGAAAATGACTTTAACATACTAAAGAGATTTTCACGGTTCCATAAATATTGAATTAGATTGTATTGAGATTCAATACTTGAGTGTCATTTGTCATACTGGTCATCTTTTTTTCGCTCTCTAGTTCATATTTTCATTATTCTAGTTTGTTGAATTATTTTATTTTAATTTTTAATTAGTTAATTAATTCACTTAAATTTGTTAGTTAAATAATATAGAAAGAGCTAATATTAATACTTTTAGTCCTTGAGAGATCGACATTTGATACCCATACACTATACTATACTCGATAGGTGCACTTGTCTACTCGATCTATCGGTGTTGGCCTCAGACCGTATCAAGTTTTTGATGCCGTTGCCAGAAACTAAAATATTAGGAACACTTTATATCTATTAATTTAGCCAATTTTTCTTTTTCGTAATTTTTTCATCTCATTTTACCCTCCTTATTTTAGTCTCAATTTTTTTAATTTTGTTGTGGTTTATGCTCTTTTCAAAAAAAAAAATAATAAAACAAATAAATAATAAATAATAAATAAAAAAAACTATAAAATAAAATTCAAAATTATAAAAATTTGATTTGTTGTATAAATTTTAATTAATGTGATTTTTATTGTAGTGTTTTGTTTTTGTAGGATTTTTTTTTTTAAAAAAAAAGAGGTCCAGAAGTTGTGCGCACAAATGGTCTTTTGTTTAGAGCGATTTTATTAGGGTGTTTTGTTTTTGTAGGTAAAAAAAAAAAAAAGTAAATAAAAATATAATATAAAAACATAACTCTCCTATTTTGCACCCTTTCTCAAATCCCGACCCTTTTTCCTCTTCGTCAACCATAGTCACTCCATCACCGACACAAATTGCAGCAATAGCCAAATGCACCGACACCCAATCGTTTTTTTCCGCAGTCTACAACACTTGCACCTTAAAATTTCAGGGAAGTTTCCTAGTTCCTTTATTCTTTTTCTTTTTGTTTTTCTTTTTTTTAGAGTGTCATTTGTTTGTCGTGCTGAAAACTTCTCTACCATATTGAAGACAATGTGTCTTAAGTGTGGGGGAGAGTTTGTATTGTTTGATAATTTTATTTTTATTTTATTTTACTTTTTTCATATATATATATATATATATATATATATATATATATATATATATATATATAGAGAGAGAGAGAGAGAGAGAGAGAGAGAGAGAGAGAATTATTGTTTGAATGACTCATTATTTGCTTAGTAATTCCCTCATTTACATTTTAACTTAGTCAAAAACATCTAGCTATATCTTGGATTCACTTTCTTAATTTGCAAATCTTGTTTTCTACCATAAATATTTAATTATCACTGTTTTTAAAGAAAATGTCAAGGTTTAGAAGTTTATAAATTCTTAAAAAAATTAAAATTCTTTTTTTTTTATACTATAAAGAAATGTTTGATCCTCTTTTCCTTATAAATGTGCTTAATTTTGAGAATTTCTTATTGAGTGAGTCCTCAAATAGTGCTAGAGTCTCTAGAATTTGATTTGTTATCATTTTAAGACCACATTATCGATTACAAACATAAAAATGATTAAGGCAATTTAGGATTAGCCACTTGTTTCTTTTTCTTTCTTTATCGACCATTTGATCCGTTTAGTGAGCCCCATTGAGCCTACAAAAACCATATTTTCTTTATTATAATCCCATGTTTAGCTATCCAATGAAGTCTAGTCCCTTAAAATATTAAATTGATCATGTTTGGTTTGGGATGAGATTTGGTTTCTACAATAATAAGGGGTTGTTTCAAGAAAATTAATGAGAAGTCTTTAGTGTGGGGTTGAGTGTTTTATTCTTTGGGTGGGAATGAGAGAATGTTATTTGATTAATTGCTTAATTTTTGAATTGTTACCTTGTGTGATTTTATAATAACTCTTCTTTCTTCCTCTCAAAATATAAAAAGTGAAAAAAAAGAAAAAAAAGAGAAGAAAAAAGTTCAAAGAAATCAAAGAGGAAAAAGACGATGTGTTTATTTATTAAGGAAGTTTAATTCTATTTTGCAAAAGATATCAAGTAAGGGCATATAATTTCTATTATTTTTAAGGTCCATGAGAGTGAGATTATGTTTTGGGCGTGAGATTTATTCTTGAGAGATCATGTGAGTTTGATTTGAAAGAGTATTTAGCAAACATGATCAATTATTTTATAGTCCACTAATCTAAAAACTTCTACCCTCTACAAGGCCCCATTATAATCAAAAGAAAGACCTTTAGATTTATGCTTGTATTTGAATTTAAGTGGTGAAGATGTGATTTATTCTCAATCTTATAGTAGACTTTTAGGCTATTTTTTAGACAATGAGAGCATATACTAACCTTTAAATACTAGGAATGAAGGGTACGTTGTGTGAAACTTGATAAATGAATTTATTTTTTTTGGAATTTATGGATGAATAATCTTTTATGCATTTGATTTAGGGATAGCTATGCTTAAACAAGTATGCTAGAACACAATTTTTACAAGTTTGAGAATTGATGAATTTTTCGCATAGCTCGATTAATTTGATTTGTTATGGTGCCGATGAGGGAATGAAATGTGTTTATGAGTCAATTGTATTAGGTTTTATGTGTTTTATGCTTAATATTTTTCCTGTTTTGTTTTGAGTTTTTTGTTCGTTTCTTTTTTCGTTAGCTTAATATTTTTGCTTGGGGATAAGCAAAATACTAAGTGTGGGGGAGTTTGATAGTTCTTTATTTTTAGTATTTTTAGGGTTAGTTTTATTGTTAATTGAGTCTAATTTGGAGAAAAATAATAGATGATGTCTGAATTTTGGCTTGAATTTTGTGATTTTATAGAAAATCCTAGAAATTAGAGCTGATTCATAAATTATGGAAGTTTTTTGGGTGAAATTATGCAGTTTCAGAAGTTCTGGGACTGAATTGAAATTTCACAGTTTAGAGACCAGTTCTAATATTTCCCCAGACATAATTTTTGTCTCTTCCTAATACAATTTAGAAAGAGTCTGTGCAATATAGGAAGAGTCCATGCAACATATTTGGGGAACCACCAGGTTCTATTCAAAAGATGAGAGTTTATTATTAGTTTTTCCTAATTGGTGGAGGATGAGATTTTTCCTATTTGGAGAGAGACTAAAAAGAGTATAAATAGGAGGAGAAGTCTTAGGAGAAAAAAAAAAGTCTTTTGTTGATTTTATTTTTCTAGAGGAGAGTTTTTGTTTTGTTTTGTTTTATTTTTCTTTTTCTGGAGAAGAAGCTGTCCACAAGAGGTGAATTATTAGTCCTCCATCAAGGTTGAAGAAAATAAAAGGCTACAAGGGCTTTATCATGAAAATTTTTCTATTTTATTTTCTTTTTTTTTTTATGTTGGCTAATAATTCCATTATGAACTAAATTAGTTAGACTCTTGGGTATGATGAACCTTAAGATAAGTTTTGAATTATGATTTTCTTTATATAATACAATCTTTTCATTATTTTATGAAATCTAATTGTGTTTGCTCTTTATTTCCTTGAATTGATATATCTACAATATTGATTGTTGTCTTATAATTCTTTAAACTTAGATTGAGAAATCAAGTTATTGAATAGATTTAGCACAATTGAAAGGAGTTGCATATACCCCTAGAGATAGAATAACATAAATCTTTTGGATTAGGGTCAAATCTAATAGTGAAATTCAAAAGAACTATAATGCGATTTTAGGGGGGGTTTAATTAAGAAGATATTTCAATTAATCAATCTAGAATTAGATGTTAATGATCTTGAGAAGGACTTCAACATACTAAAAGGATTTCCATGATTTCATAAATATTGAATTAGATTGTATTGTTGAAAAATTAATTTCTTAATAAATCTTAGGAGGATTCAATACTTGAGTGTCATTTGTCATACTGGTCACCTTTTTCCTACTCTATAGTTTATATTTTCATTATTCTAGTTTGTTGAATTATTTTATTTTAGTTTTGAATTAATTAATTAATTCACTTAAATTTGTCGGTTAAATAATAGAAAAAGAGCTAATACTAGTACTTTTAGTCTTTGTGGGATTGACACTCGATACTCCTACCTTATACTATACTCGATAGGTACACTTGCCTACTCGATCTATAGGTGTTTGCCTCGGACTGTATCATGTTACCTTTTATTTATTTACTTTACTTCCATTGCAAGTGTGAAAATTCTCATAAATTTCCCAACAAGTGGTATCAGAGCTCTTGATTCTTATTATGGGGCAGAGAGAAATTTTTGAGACAGAAAAAAACTATGTTGTGAATAGTATTGAGTACTATTCACTGAGACCTGCAGTAAAAATTTTGAAGAGGTGTTTTATTAGTAGAGGCTTTTATAGGCACCATATAAAATGCACTAAAGTTTTCAATTTTACTTTACGGTAAAGTATTATCCAAAACATTTTGGTGCCATAAGGTCTTCATTTAGCTTTGGAGAAATAAAAGCTATAGAATATGACTGAGAGAGAATGGAGAATTATGTAAAGGAATGCGGTGAGCACCATCCGATTAGCACTTGCTCCACATGTCAAATTTGAAGTAACCAAAAAGACGTCACCAAAGGTGTTGTGGGACAAATTGGAGGAGATATATGCGTAAAAGTCGCTGGCTAATCGGTTGAGCATGAAAATGGAGATGTGTTCACATAAGATAGAAGAAGGAGAAAACCTTCATGATCACATCAATAATTTTAATTAGCTAGTGTATCAATTGGTAAATGCTGGTGAAAAAGTTGAAGATGAAGAGTAGACGTTACTCTTGCTTGCTTCTTTGCCCAAATCTTATAAGTCGTTGGTGCAAATAGTGTGCGCTAGAAAAACTACACTGAAATTGATTGAGGTGATAGTTGAGCTGCGAGAAAATGAGGGAATGATGAGGAGTGAGGACATTTCAATTGGGAGCGAGAGTCTAATCACTAACTAAAAGTAGTGAGAGATAGAGGAGAGAAAGTAAAAGGAGAGGTAATCAGAAAATAAGATCAAATTTTTGGCTGAAAAATTATAACAATATGAGGTGTTATTACTATGGAGAGATTGGTCACATACAAAATTATTGCCTAAAGCTAAAAGGATACTTGAAGAGTTTTAAGTAGTTACAAAAGAAGATGAAGGGTAAGCTAAAGATTGATGATTTCTTAAATGTGGTCTAAACTAGTGATGAGGATGAAGATGAATTCCATCTACTATATGAAGAAGATGTTGATGGTTGCTTTGGTTATTCCTTTTGTAGGCAAAAAGCAATAAAGTGAAGAAGAACAAGCAAATTATCAAATAGGTCCAATTTTTTTTATAAGGTTGAAGTATGTGGGATTTTAAATCAGAGTGTTGATCCTATATTAATGAAGAAGGGGGAGCCTTATAAATAGATTCTTAAAAAGACGGTTAAATTTCAAAGTGTAGAAGACTTCCATTTGAGGGGGAGCACGAAAAGACTATACTCACAGGAGAAAGTTATGAACAAATTGCAGCTACAGTTGAGCCCTCCATGTTGTTAGGAGGAGGGAAGAGGGGAATTATTATAAAAGTCCCTCCACATGGAGGGCCTACAATCATTAAAAAAAATTGAAACCTTACCCACGAAGCAAATTGCTTCATGGCAAAGCAAAAAGTCTAAGGTGACAATCTTTTTTTGGATGACTTAGGCCTAAATAGGCATTATGGCATTGTTAATGGATTATGGTGAGACCATCATATGGGTGAGATTATGTCCCACGCTTGTGAGTGAGAAAGAGTAAGGGATTTTTGTGTTTATTTAGAACTAGTTAAGAGTTATAAATATTTGGTGAGAGAGTTTATAATTTTTCATTCAAAAATTATAGTGTATTACTATAAATTTTATAGTGAATTATCCATTGTGGATCATGGATATAGCTTTATTGAGAAATTGAACAATGTAAAATTCTTAGGTTGCCTTTTATTTATTTACTTTGCTTCCACTGTGCGTGCGAAAATTCTCAAAAAATTTTTCAACATAGATAACATATTATGTTAATGGAATCACTTCCTTCTAGTAATAAGGTCTTTATTTTGGTTATTACATGAGAGACAATGATTAATTCCTAGATATTTTGCTCAATCTTTGAATATGTGGCTTTTGTTAGCAAAACTAATGTGCCTTACACTGTTTCTCTTCTAAATGCTACTAATCAATCTTATCAGTCACTCTATGGATCACAACTCAAAAGGAATCAAAGTTATAGTTCTTTTATCAAATGACCTAATATGGTTACATAGGGCATGTTATTGGCAAGTTTGATAAATAACATATATTTCCTCTAGGTCTTAAGTCTAATAAATCTTATGCAAATCAAGTGGAAAGATGTGAAAATGAGAATTTTTTGAGGTTGGTGATTCCAAGGCCACTAAACAAACTTCACACACGATTCCAAGGCCATTGAACAAGCTTCATATATGGAATTCTTAGAGATTCAATCTCTCTTACTAAGGAGCAATATCAATAATTAATGGGTCATTTGTAAACTACTTCAAAGCCTAATAAAAATTCCACTTCCACCATTGTTGCTACTTATTTAGCTGATCTCAAAAGACTTAAAACTATTGGTATGTGCATGTCTGCCCTTTAGTTATCTCATGTTTAACATGTCCACGTGGATTGTGGACACTAGTACTATAGATCACATCACTTGCTATGTTACCCATTTTATTATTTATTAAAAGATACAAAATTATTTTTAAACTTCTAAATAATCAAATCATTCTTGTTTCACATGTGGGTACTATACATTTTAGTCATAATTTTGTTCAATTTGCTTATAATCTACTTTCCATAAGCAAGTTAATTTATGTTTCTAATTGTTACATCATTATTTAGTTTGAACATTTTGTAATCTAGGATATACCATGTTGGGAGATGATTAGATTATTTAGGCAATGGGAAGGTCTTTTATCAACTTGTTAAACCATCTTCCTATTTTCCTCCTTATTCTAGTATCAGTAATACTAGTTCTTCAGAAAAGTCAAGAAAATCCTTTAGTTTTTGGTATTTTACATTAGGAAATGCTTTTGTACCAAGAATTCAACAACTTAAATAATTTTATTCCAACATTTTTGTTCTTAAGGATCATAAATATATGTGACATTTTTGTCATTTAGCAAAACAAAAGAAATTTACATTTTTGTCATTTAGCAAAACAAAAGAAATTTCCATTCTTTATAAGTACTTAAAGATTATTTTGATTTAGTATATTTTGACATCTAGGAACCAGTTCAAAATTCCTTACACACTTTTAAATATTTCTTGATTGTAGTTGATGATTTTAGACATTTACTGGGATTTATGTTATGAAGCAAAAATAATAAACTAGAAACCTGCAAAATTCTTGTTCCTTTATTATTAATTAATTTTATAAAATAATCAAATATATCAAAATTTATAATGGTCAGGAATTCCATACTCCAGAATTCATGACATCATTCGCAAGAACTCTGTATTATAGAGAGAAAACATCAACACATATTAAATGTTGCTAGAGATTTAAAATTTCACAGTAATTTGTCAAATGGTTCTTGAAGTGATTTTCTCCCATATAGTTTATCACATCACTAGACTTCCTTCTTTTGTTATTAACAACAATACCTTTTGAGATGTTATATAATTCTAAACTTGATTATTCTCTTCTAAAAGTATTTGTTGTCTTTGATTTGCTTTAACTATAGGACAACATATAACCAAATTTGATTGTAGGCTCATAATTATGTTTTTCTTGGATTTAAACTTTGGCTCAAAGGTTGCAAACTTTATGATATTCACACTCATCAATTCTTGATTTTAGAAATGTTTACTTTTATGAACATTTTTTTTTCTTATTTCATAAATAGTTTATGCCAAGCTTCTTTATTTGTTCTTCTTCTTTCATATCATCTTTCTCCTAAAATTGATGCATCTACTCTTTCATTTCTTTTAATATTTTTTGAGCAGTATCTTCTTTTAATATTGATAATATTCCCATACTCACTTTTTCTTTAGATTCTTCTCCTCAGTCCATTTTTATACTACATCCTCCTTAATCTATTTCTTAACCAACAGTCATTAGAAAATTTCTTAGAACTAGACATCTATGACCACAAATTACCAAATCCCAAGTCTTACCAAGACATAATTATGTGACTACCATGTCTAATTAGCTTCAGAACCCTTAATTTTTACATTTATTATAGCTTCCCAGTAGACATTCATGATGTTAAATGACAATTAATAAGTTTTATGAGCTAGATAAAGTTTGAATGAAAGAGTAAAAGATTGATGAGAAGAAGCAAAAAAAAAAGTTTTGATAAGAATGAACAAAAGAGAGAAATTTTTTATGAGAAGAGAAAACTTATATTAAATGTTACTATATATGCATAATATTTTAAATATGATCAATAGAGTTTAATTATTAAAAAAACCTCTAATCGAACATTAGCATCATCTAACTCATCCTCATCTTCGTTGTCGTCTAATCTATATTTAGATCAAGCTCATTTTCTTATTCATACTCGTTTTCATCAATTTTGACAACAAATCATTTGAATCATTAGATGAATCTATTTTTACATTCGCCTAAAGGTCGATATAATGGATGTCCATGTCATCATCCTAAAAAGGTTTTACACATGCCCCATGAGCAGTTATAGGTGCTTCAAAATTTTAACCATAGATCTAGATTTAATTTTGTATGCAACCAACCAATCAAGCTTATCGTATCTTAAATTAGGATATATGGCATAATGTACTTTGGCCACTTGCAATGTGAGAATAAATGATTCATACTTATTGAACTTCTTAAGGTTCCTATTTATAAGTTTATATAGTTTGTGAACTAAGATACTAATATTTGGTCTAGGATCAAACTACTTATATTTGATAACAACAATTCTCTTGTATGGTAGTGTAGGATACTCTAACACTAAACCTTTATTAACTGACCATAGTCATCGCTCTCATCAATATTATAATTAGAGCTTGTGATGCACACCTCACTGTTATTAGTAGGTCCACCAAAACTATGTGTTGTTAAGTGAAAATTTTAATTATTGATATAATATTCATTATATGAGTTCACAGTATGTAATGACCTTTTTGTCAAGACCTTGATGAATTTGCTAGATATATTGTTATGCCTACAAATAAAACTATATTAATTTTGCATTATACCTTAAATTAAGATAAATAGAATCTAAAAAAGGTTTTTCAAAATTTTGAATACTCACGTAATTATTAAACCATATTGTAAAATGATCCTCCATATTCACATCAAACTCATTTGTAGAAATGTTTGGGTTACTTCGTCTTAATTTAGAAAGATAAATGCTTCATAAGGCATGAACAAAAAAATACAAATCAATGTATAAGCATGATTAAAGGTTGTGTCATTATTAAATAGAAAAAAGAAATGAATACTTACTCAATATAGCAATTTTCTCGTAATTCAATAGAATATATGTGTGAGTTATTGTTCTATCAATAGTTTTGCATTGTAACCCCCTAAATATCGACTTATATGTTCAAATATGGATAACATCATTTCATGTTCTTCGTAATCATCTCTATATTTGTCATTGTTTCATAGGACTTTTTCATACCTTGTATTTATATGAGACTCAAAGTAGTACACATAGAACAAGAAAGTTTCTTCCACCATATATGTATTACATATTGAATTTCAATTTTAGCTTTATTTCTAACATTATTTTTCAGCTTGTGGAGATACCTAAATAAAAAAAAAAATCTTTGAAAAATTTGACTTTTATTTTACTCAAATAGTATATATAGATAATTAAATATAGTTTTGATTAGTTACTTTTTAAATGGATACATCTATCGATATTGCATTAGACCCACCATTTTTGCTTTATAAGCCAAGTGAATTAAGAGAAATTCCACGAAGCCAAAGAAACTTAGAGAGAATATGCACTTAAGCTTACATGGAATAATAAGAATCTCTTTCTCAAATGGTTACATGTCTCTTTCATGTATAATAGGAACAATTTTACACTATACAAAATTAATGAAATACAAACGGAATTAATGATGAAAATTTTTTGTCCCTAATTATCAATGAATTCCCATTAAAATAGCGATAAATTTGATATATGTCGCTAATTTAGCTGCAAAAACTAGCGCCAAGGTGGTGCTAGTTTTTTGTAAGGGCTTAACAACTGAATATTTTGTCACTACTTAGGGACGAAATCAATCCATGAGAGGGAGACCAACTGGACGACAATGACATTGACAAAAAATGACCAGCAATAGTGATAGGCAATAGGTGGTGGTGGTGGTTGATGGATTGTTATAATCTTTCTATAAAGAAAACTAAACAAATAAAGAGAAAAAAAAGAGAAAGAGAGGGATACATAGCGGTGGTGGGACATCGAGATGTTGTTCAGTGAGAGGGAGACTAACAAAAAGAGACAAATTGAGAGAGAAAAAAACATATAGATGGAGGGAGAAAGAGACTATACGCGTTTTAGGTCTTTCAGTACTAGTGGATGTAATCTAATGATGATGAATTTGTGTCCATCAATAAATTGTAACATATATTATGTATTGGGTATATCCATCACACTTTTGTAACAAATTTATATTGGGTTTATTTCTATCACAAAAAAGCACCACTTTGGTGCCTCCTTTAGCGATGTTGAAACACAATTTCATTGCTAAATCCCTCATTACTTTGCCACTTTTTGGTCGATAATTTGGTGCTACAATTAATAACGATACTAATCTATCACCAATATATGTCATTATATAATTTTTAATCGATTTCGTTATAAATTTGTCACTATTCTACTGCAATTTAGTGATGAAAAATTTTCATTGCTAAATTTCATAGTTATTCCATTTTTTATAATGAAGTTTGGTGTCTAAGATAACCTTTTCAACTTAAGAGGGAGAGAGAGGCACTATTGCAAGTTGTTGCAATCACCGTTTCACTTTCTAAATCAGTTTTACTAGTAGCTAGCAACACCAACTAATGAAACAAACAAAGAACAACAAAGCTTTTAGTACTTTCAAGAAACTTTTTTCCAGCGGACAATTTTTGGCTAAAACTACTCCCTCTGTCCTATTTTAGTAGTTCTTTTTTTTTTTTTTGTCTGTCTCAAATTATAGTTCATTTTCCTTTTTTGATATTTTGTTTAAGTAGTCATTCTCTATAATACCCTTAGTTAATTACTACATAAACATTATCACATATAATAAATAGTCTATTTTGAAATTAGTTTATTATTTAATAATATGATATTTTCAAAGCATGCAATACATGTTGATTTTGAATTTAAAAAAGAAGTTTATCATTATATGTGTATAATTTCTTTTGATTATTGTGAATTAGCATTAATAAAGTTCTTGGTAAATTTTTTAATTATTGTGAATTAGCATTAATAAAGTTCTTGATGTGTGTAACTTACTAAAATAAATTAGTAAGACTAATTTAAGAAGAAAGTGTTAAAAAGTCAGATTATTGACTAAAATTAATTAATTTCCTTAATATATGTGTAGATTCAAAATAGACGGTCAAAATGAGACGCAAAGAGTAATCAATTTATTAAAATTAGTGTATTAAATTACTAGTTAGCTCAATCATTAAACTACACAAGCAATTAGTTTAAGCTTGGCTTTGGTGGCATCCATGTTAGCAAATAGGTAGTTATTTTCTTCTTCTTTTCAATTGTATATCAGTCGATCTTCAGCTCTTAATTAAATGAGATAAATTTTGATAGTTTTCACTTTTCTTCATAGGCATAGACAGTTATTCTTGGTAGGTCTACGATCTTTTCAAGTGCACGGGAAGATAACAACAATTCGTACCTAATATGTTCAATATTTTACTGGCGCCTTTCGCGTCCACTTCTTTGTTTTAGTGTCGTCATTAACAGCCAATTTGTAAGGTACTTTCAGTACGCTCCTTCTTTTCAAAACATGAATTGTTTAAAATATAAATCGTTTTATAAATATTTATAAATATTCTCTATTTTTTACTCATTTTATTTTTATTTAAAATATATACTCCTAATTGATAATAAATGATCAAAATAATTATTTTAAGAATAATATAATATTTTTTTATAAATTAAATATACTCTTTAATTGTTACATAAATTTCTTAAATGGCTTATATTTTAAAATGGAGGGAGCACGTGGTAATTCTAGCTATTATGGTTTGGTTAGGACTTCTAATTTTCTTAAGTAATTATTAGACATATATTTATTTTTACATTGTGATATAATGGGGCTTTAATTGCCATTTATACAAGTCATGAATATTATTTATACGGTAAATTCAATCATATTTAAAGTTTTGATTGAATATTCGTTTCCATAATGGGTAATGTTGAAAAAACGCAAGTGAAAATTTATCTAAAGATTTAAGTTGTCCGGGTTCAGGCAAGTTTATTAGGTTTGCATATAAAAATAATTGTGAATCGAATTCAAATCGGGATTTCGATTTATTTTTTAAAATGATTTTTTGGATAATATCAGATAATTTGTTAATTCAATTTTTTAAATGTCTATTAGAATGTTTATTATTTATATAATATTTTTTACTAACTTGTTAACAGAAAAATAATAATTTTTAAAATTATTTTTAATCAAATAGATTTTATTTTTTATTTTTATTTGAATGCTTAATAATAAAATAAATATAATTATTTTAAGTAATTGACTTTATATAATGAAAACAAATTAAACTGAGTGCATATAAAATTATATTTAAGTCACATATCATAATTTAAACTAATTTATAAATAAATATATAGTGTTTAATAATAACAAACCACTCATTATAAAATTTTTGTGTATTATGATAAAAATATTTATGATAAAATTAATTTTATCTTAATGTGTGATTTTATTGTAATAAATTTCTTTTATATATTAAATTATTTAAGAAATTATGATAAAATTTTGGCTTAAAGACCAAAAAATTTAAACTTTATATAAAATTTCAATTATAGCTAAAGTTTTTAATTGTCAATTACACCCTAATTTGATGAATTAATTTTAATTATACTTTAATCAAAATCAGAATTTAGTGAATTTGTATATTTAGACTCAATTGACACTTATACATTTTTAATTAGTTCAATCAAATCCAAAGTTTAAAGCTTAATTAATATAATACTTTTATTTTTATTCAATTTGATACCATTTTTTGTTAAATAAATTTATAATGAATTTTAATTTTATATTTATATTAAAAAAATTAATAATTTTAAATTTAAATTTATAATTCATAAAATCTCTCAATCTTTTATTTTTTTTGAAAGAAATCTCTCAATCTTTTATTTTTTTTGAAAGAAATAATCTCAATTTCTTAAAATTTAATTTTATATTCTAAATAATAATTATTTAAATAATTTAAAATAAAAGCTTCTAATAAATATTTAGAAAATCAATTATATGAGCACAATTTAATCTCATTTTTTATTAATTAAATTTATAATGCATTTTTATACAACAAATTTTAATTTTATATTTAAATTCTAAAAAATAAAATTTTAAAATTTAAATTTACAAGTCATAAAATCTATCAATCTTTCATTTAAAAGAAATTCCTCTTAATGTCTTTTTAAGAAAATTAACTTTTACATTTTAAATAATAAATCATTTAAACCATTAAAATAAAACTTCTAAAATATTTAAAATATAAATTATTATATGAGTTTAATTGAAATAATACTTTTATTTTTATTCAATTTATTTTTTTACCTAATTAAATTTATGATATACTTTATGTGAAGTGTTTAATTTCAGATTTGAATTTATAAATTTTAATATTAAAATTTACAATGCATAAAATTTCTCAACCTATCATTTTTTTAAAAAAATTCTCTCTATCTATCTTTAAAAATTAATTTTATATTTAAATAATAAATTATTTAAACCATTTAAAACAAAAATATTTAAGAAATAATTAAAAAAAATCAATTGCTTGAGCTTAATTAAGATTATATTTTTATTTTTATTTCATTTAATTTCTTTTTGCTTAATTAAATTTTTTATATATTTTATATGATAATTTTATATTTAAATTTAATGATTATAAATTTTTTAAATTTAAATTTCTTTAAATCTCTTCTTAAAAGTTTTTTTTATATATTTTTTATAATAAATTATTTAACCCATTTAAAATAAAAACTTCTAAGAAATATTTAAAAAATTAATTACATGATAGGAACCTAAACATTTTCAAAAAATTTATTTTTGAAATAAAAATTTAGGTTTTATTAGTTTATTATTTAAATATTTAAAATAAAATTTTATAATTTAAAATATAAAGCTAATTTAAAATTATTTATTTATCACCTAAAATAAAAATAAAATTTAATATTTTTGTAAAAATTATTTAAATTAAGTAAAAATAAAAATATTATTTTAGTAAAATTCAAACTTAATTTTGGGTCTAACTAAACTAATTGAAAAAATATAAGAGTCAGTTGAATCTAAATGTACATTTTACTGAATGATGATTTTGATTTGAGGTACAATTGAAATTAATTCATTGGGTGTAATTGACTTAATTAGAAGTTTTGGATATAATTAAAAATTTACAAAAAAAGGTTGAATTTCTAAGTCATTGAGCCTAAAAATTTTTGACTAAAAAATATTTATTATAAGGAATGAACATACAAGAAAAATTATGACATGAATTATTTTCTCTAATATTTTGTCATAATATTTTTGCGCCAAGTTTCTAGTATTCACCAAATTATGTATAAGAAAAAATTAATATTGTCACAATAATATTATTATTACTACATTAAATTTTTTAAAAATTATAAAAAAAAATATTTTATCACGATAAATAACTTTTTTCTTATTAAATAACTTATTACAATAAATAAAAATTATAATTTAAGCACATCAAAAGACATAGTAAATTAATAAATTTATTACAAATATAAAAATATATCTATATTTAAATAAAAATACAAATAAATTTAAAGTTGAAGTTGAATTTAAATTTAATTAAATAATCTAATTATTTTATAAAAATATTTTGTATTTAATTATTCTACCTTATATAATAATAATAATAATAATAATAATAATAAAATTTATTATTTTTTATATTATCATCAGGTTAATTGAGTTAGGTCACGCGTTAATATATTCAAATCAATTTTGACTCGATCGATCAAATTGATTCGGATCCAACTCAATCCGATCTAAAATTTTTGGATCATTTGGATTCAAATCACTTCGAGTTTGTCTGAATTCAAATCAAGTTTGAGTCACATTTTTTTTTTTTGACAAATTTTCAGATTGAGTAAAAAATTACTACCTCTAATGGCCGATGAGGGAGTTCCAGCACAAGGGAATATATGTGGCAATTTTTAAATTAGATCTGAATTATTTAAATCAAATAATGAAATTTGATTTGATTTGACTTTGATTTAATTGTTAGATTAATTTGATCAACTTAATTTAAAGTATATAAATAATTAAAATTTCTTTAAAAATTAAAATAATACTTTTTCTTTTAAAAATAAAATTAAAATGATTTGATATAAATCTATATTGACATGAATTCATTTAATTTAATATTATTGAAAGTGTCTCTAGATACTTACATATACTACATGGCAACTAATGTATTCCATTTGTTTTTTATTAAAAAAATTCCTATATATGTTTGCAATAATATAATTGTACTTTATTATTCTCTATCATTTTAAAAATTAACAATTGTAATTCTTACACTGCTAGTATAAGTGTTTAGGAGAGTATAATATTCTTTAATTTAACATTTTAGAGACTAATTATAATTGAGTGTTTAGTATTGTAGCACATAATGTATTATGAGATATATAGTTTGAGATTAAAACAAATAGGAAGAAACAAACTATTTTAAAAAAATGATTCGCTAATTAATAATCTTAGTAGTTTTTTTATATTTTTTTATTAATTATTAGATAGTAGAAATATTAATTTATGTACATAGAAAGCGATCGGTTCCTTGAAATTTATTAAATTTTAAAGGTTATTAATTATTGAGATATTAATTTAGAGAGATTTTATTGACGAGATTTTCACCAGATATGATGTTATAATATGATATGGATTGAAATTCATATAATACGCTAAAATAGATTTGATAGATATATACTCAATAATATATCATCATATATTACTAAGTAATAAAAATTACCAAAACTTAAAAAAAACGAAATAGAAACTTTCATGAAGAGAGATAAAATAACAAACCAAAAATAAAATTTTCAAAAGAGAGACAAAACAAACTAAAAATTAATAAATCAAGAAAAAAACGATTCATTTTATTAAAAAAATAAAGAAAATGAATAAAAAAAGATTTGCTACTTATAATATATTGACAATAGCTCTAAAACATTAAGAAAGAAAAATTATTTTTTAAAAAAATCTTTTTTTTTTTTTTTGAGATATAGATTCTTGAGGAATTCCCATCATACTAGTTGTAGAGAATGTTCAGGTTTTTCACATTATTAATTGCTCCTGTTAGAGCCAATTTGGTACAACTGTACGCATGGTTGAAGAAAAGTTGAGAAACATGTGAAAATGTCCTTGGTTTTTCAATCAACATACTTGGTTTTTAAGTTACTGCATTAATCAATTAACATACTTGGTTTTTAACAATATATATATATATATATTCTTTCCCCTTTTCTGAACTGAAAGTCCTCCTATAACTAACTAATAAGCAAAAACTTTCCTAGAAGTAGAAATTTTGTGTAGAAAAATACAAGTACAAAGAGTTCCTATATATGGAAAACTGTTATGAAAATCCATGATTTATCTGCCTCAGCTCTGGATAGGAGATTCCAAAAATCTAGCACAGTTAAAAAATCTTCCTGAGTTTCGGCCAAAAAAAAAAAAAAAAAATCTTCCTGAGAGATATGTTGGATAAGATCCTTGCATTTGATGTGATGCTAATGCTCTTACAATTTTTTTTTTTTTCTTTTTTTATTCGCTTACCGTAGAGTCATAAAAAGGCTCAAAATTCATTTTATTTTAATATAAAATGTTATTATGCCAAACTTTATTGCAATATATTAATATGTTACACCATCACAATTTGAACAATGACTTCTTTGGGAAAAAAAACAGAAGGAAACAAAAAGAAATTATTAAGTATCATCTATGTATTAAGAATACACTATAATTAACAAAGTGAAGAGTACACCGTATGCCTGCTAAGTTATCTAATATTTACGTTTAATTTTACCTTCCAACTGCCTGTGTAAAATTTAAACCATAAAAGGGGAACTTTCTGTGGCAAATATCATGATGAATTTATTCCTAGTGTGCGTGTCTATATATATATAATAGAGAGAGAGAGAGAGAGGGGAATTTTTGTTGTTAAAATTTAAGCCTTAACATACATTAATCCATTTATTATGTTGTATAGATACTTGTACAAAAGTGAATTGATATATTAAAAATTTAAAATTTTCATTTTATGAAATCTTTAACTGCTCTTAATTGGAATTTGACACTAAAATCATTGCCTTTAAATTCCGAGTTCAAACTATATATATTGTAATAGGGTTAATTTATTATTCAAATTTTAAAGGAAAAAAAGGGTAGAAGTCCAAAGTTTGACAAACAAAAAATTAAAGGGAAAAAGAGGTAACTACAGTTGAATGTGAATTTTATCAACGTTTAATATACTATGTTTTTTATACATAAAAATAATTAGTTAATAAATGACTAATCAATCATTTCTTTTTAAAAAATAGAATAATTATTGCTTATAATATTAAATAAATGAAATAATAAATTAAAACTTTTAAAAATTTTCATTATTTTCCTCACAAATTAAGCAAACCAATAATTTTCTTCAATGAAAAGAATTTTAAAAATAAAGAAAACTCATATTTTGTATGCAGCTAATCAAGTGAGAATAATTCCAAAAAAGAAAAAAGGAACATCAATGGCAGCAGGGTTGGACCCAGTTGGCCAATGTTTAGGGAACACATGTTTCACGTATAATGATTTCAGTTGTTGAAATTGATGAGAGAGCATCAACTTGATACCTAATACTGCTGTTGTTACTGTTAAATGTACTCATGAAATGCAGAAACTACAATCCATGGATTTAATTCAAACAGCTTTTACCGAAACAAAACAATATATTTGACGGATAGAAAAGAGAAAGCAACTACAACAGTAGAGGGAATAAAGTTAAGAGATTCTTTCTTTCTCAATTTATTGTTTTTATTTCAAAACCAAACTAAAACACACTTATTAAAAGCATTTTAAGTAAGATTGTTACTATTAATAATAATGATGATGATGAGCATATTGATCAAATAGTCAATTTGATGATATATCCCATCTTGGATTTCTTTGTTTATTAACGTCTTCTTGCTGCGGTTTCTCTTTGTGCATTGAAGTACACAACAGCAACAGGAAGACCAAGGTCGTTTTCAGCAGCAAAATTTCGGGTGTTAAAGTTATCCCTTGAAGAAGGTAGGTTGATTATTGCCTGCCTCCGGTTTTGCTTGAATAGCACAAACACAAACCTGTGGATTCCTATGCTAGGCCTTGGAATTTCATAGCTCACTATCTCCCTTCCTGCTAAATATATACTACATTAGTCCTTGAAAAAGGTTTATATATATATATAAACTAAAAGACTTCTAGTCCAATAAAAGTTGATGAAGATTACCAAATGTGGTATTTGTTGTTCCTGGAATGTCACTCACTATCCTGTAAAAGAGTTCAAATTAACTTGTCACCATTTTGGCTTGTTTTCTTCTAATTTTAATAATTAGATCAAAGGTAATGTATAGACATTTCAAGCTTAACGTAATGCACCTTATAGAAGTTTGAGGGTAATTAATATGAATGGTCACTCAATTATATGCTAAATTCTATTACAATCACTTAAAATTAATTTATGCAATTAAGTCACTAAAATATTATTTTTATTTCAATTCGCTTATTTTGATAAAATTTGGAATTTTCAGTTGCTGGAATGTCACGTGACAAAAGTTTTTAAATTAATTAAGACCATTTTAGCCCCTAAACTTTTTTCAAGAAGTTCATATCAATCCAAATTAACGTTTTGAGTTAATTTAACACTTAAACTTAAATTTTATAATAGATTGAATCTAATTTTAGATATTGAATTAATTCAAAAGTTAATTTGGGTTGATTTGAATTTCTTAAAACATTTTAAGTTTCAAAATGACCTTTTATCCATTTAAAAGTTTTTGCACATGACATTTCAGCTATCAAAAATTCTCAATTTTGCCAAAATAAGTGAATTGAAATAAAAATAATATTTCAGTAATTGAATTGCATAAAATCGATCTTAAATGACGACAATAAAATTTGATTTAAAATTAAGTAATCATTAGGATTAATTACTGAATTTTGAATTTAAAAATGTCATACATATATGATCCTAAGTTCAAGTCTTATTAAGGGTTATTCTTAATGTAAGCGAACAAATATATCAGGTTTTCTTTTTTATGAAGAGTATGTGTACACTTTGCTCGTGAATATGACGACCTTCTTTAGAAGCATCTATATGATGAACTAGATTGAGAGTAAGTACAAACTCTATGCAGAAGTTATGCCCTAGTATGGTGCTTTTGGTTATAAGACCATGAATGATCAAGACCCTAAGTAGCTAGATTAATTATCTCGAAACTAAACACACAGAACCCAAAAAAGAAAAAAGAGAAACATTGCTTGTGATATAAATACCAGTGCAGATGCTCCCTCAAAAAAGGATCACTAGGACCGGGAACATCTGGATCTGTCATGACCTGAAGATCATATAAAAGTAAAAGAGGTATATAACACAAGAAAAAAATAAATATATGAAAATTTACGGTACAAGAGATCTAAACCATATAATAAATATTAGATCGAACATGAAGACAGGAAAGGAACAAGTACGCAGTACCAATGTAAAGAAAGATCTCATGTCAGCTCCTTGGACCTCAACCCTAGGTTTGGTAGCAACAGTGGATGGATAGAGTTCACGTCCATTGCATACTTGCCTGTTATTATAGGTGACACACATCTGTATTGTCGGTGTGAAGCAATCAATAACATCTCCTATCACTCTTCCAACAATCAGAGGTTCTACAATTCTAGCCATATAGCAGACAGAATTCAAGAAAGAAAGAAGAGAACTGATACCAAGAAAGAGAAAACTGCTTAATTGTACCACTAGTGGAGATCAGCCGTTTCTTGTTGGACATTAAGTAGAGTGAGGCCCTCATATTTATAGGGTCTAAAATACAAGGACTCTGCAAGTAATCTTAGCTATTAGATGTTACTAGTTTAGGAGTAAGTGTGGTATAAGCTATAGCTTTAAAAACATAGAATATATTTGTATATATGGGACATCAAGAAAATATAAGACTCTACTTCTGAAAGTATAAATTCTTGGCTAGACTTGTAGGGTATTAATTGTAAACCATAACTTGATGATATTATTTTTCAATTCCATCATATCAACTTTGTTAAGTATGTTGTGACGCCCACCCTATCTGCCCTCTTCACTTGTTTGTTGGGTCCTTGGAATCGGTTCTTGATTGGTTGTGCCTTCCTAGTCCTAGTAACACAAAAATTAGTGTTCCTTAGGAATTCAGAAACGGGATTTTCTTTTTCTTTTTTTTTTTTTTTATCATTAAGATAGCATAGATGGACTTTTTTTTTTTTGATATAACGTAAATATTCAAAGTTACTGGAGCTATCAAGATTTGAATTGATTTTAGATTTCTAATATCTTCAAACATTCAATTATCAGGCTATTTGTTAATGATATTAGGCTGATGGGTCCTTATAATAATACAAAATGTCATTTCTGCTTTGCTAGTTAACATATAGAAAGCGAAGACAAGAAATAAAAGGCATATTTAAGAAAAAAAAAATGATTCTTGGAAATTTTCTTCTTCTTGATGAGCTTCCACCACACAGGCTCATAAAGAAGCGCGCACACACATATATAACTTTTATATTTAAGGAAATGTTGGATATAGAGGAAGGAAAGACTGTTGAATGCTGATTTTTCCATGATTAATTTTCATAGAACCTTCCCAATTCATCTAAACTTTATGAATAACTTTTACCATTTTCAGAAGAGATTTTTTTACAGATGGGCATAGAGGACGCCCAACACAAATGCTCCCTTGATAAGTCATTTCAATGGAAAGAAAATAAAAAGAGATTCAAGAATGGTAATGGAGAAGAAGATGAATGAGTTCCTTAACTAGAAGCCAAAGGGCTTCTGCTGCATGTCCCCAAAACGATGCTGGACGCTTGGACCTCATGTGTGATCATCATTTCTTAAAACCCTGCTATATAGCTGCACATGCACTCTATGCCTCCACCTGCACATCTTTCATTTCTTCGTTTCTTAAAGATTCTTTTTCCATATACTTTTGCCCCCCACTTTTCATACTCTTTTTTTTTTAATCTTTTAAGGTGAATTTGTTCTATTTGTGTACATTATGGACATAAAAATATCACTGCTCTTATCTTATTATCAATATGTTTAACACTAAATATTAATAAATTATTCCACTGATCCAAATTGCTACTTTAGTAGCATCGTCGAACATGCCTTTTTTGACTTTTCATTATTCGATGGAGGATTTTGGGATAATAACTCGTAGAAATGTAAATCCAATTTTATATATGTGTACTAAATGAATTTCTCATCTGCTCTACATTTATAATGGCATGTTTTATTTGGTTGACTTTTCTTCCTCCTTATTTCCTTTAGGAATGAGGACGGAACAAATCTTGGATATATTGAATTTGATCAACTAACTGGACTAAAAAATATTTGAAACTAAAAAATTGATAATATTTGACAATTAATCAAATCGAACTAAGCCGTTATCCACAACCGGTGTGTGTGTAACTCTATTTTTTTGTAAATTTAACTTCTTAAAAAAAGATCTGAATTGAACCAATTTATTAGTTATGAATATTCAAACTAGACCGAACTAAAAATTGATTCAATTTATGATAGATATTTTCTCATCCCTGCTCGTAATTGGTTCCTTCATTTTTCAAATATTCAATTTTTGATACGATTTTGGATAATTTCAAATAAACATCCAAAATCGAGTTTGACCACTCTTAATTTCCTTATATCAAGGGATTAACTAAAAAGCGATGTTTTTAAAACTTGGTCAATAAATTAGTCAATTTGCCAGTTTTCAAATAAATCAATTTGACCAATTTATTTGGGCTAATTTAATGATTTCAATAATAAATAAAATTTAAACATATCAAATAAATATTAAAAATATAAATATATCTACAGTAATTAAAAGTAAAATTATTTTAAAAAATTGATTAAAAATTAATTGAATCAATTAGTAGTTTGACTTTTTTAAAATTACCTTATAAGGCCCAATACTTAGTTCTTAGGGGTCTTTCGTATATGGAAACTCTTTCTTCTAAGTGATGAGCATGAGGAGGCTAAATCTAATAAAATAGTGATTATTTTAATGATATAATGATGATTAATTAAAATATAATACAAGTTATAGAGAATGATCAAAGGATATGAAAGTAAAAGATGCTAAGTCAAAATAAGGAAGTAAGTATAAGTTAAGATATGTAAGTAAGCATATATAAGAAATGATAATTAATGAATATACATAAATGATAGTATTAGAGTTTAATAAGAAAGAATATTTCAATATTATGCGTGAAAGAAAGTTATGTTAAAGTACATATTAAAAAGAAATGAGCAAGAATGATGGAAGCTAAGTTATAAGTTAAGTTAGGTGCAGGATTTTGATGGTTATTAAGGTATGTAATTATATTTTATATATAGTTAAATGATATGTTAATGAATTGTTTTAGATATATTTTAGATGCATAGAGTTAGTATTGAAGGTGTGTTCAAGTAAGGAACAAAATGTTGGAAGCAAAGCTTCAAAAAGGTTAGAATGTTCTATTTGGGCTTTTTAATCTTTTCACACCCTTTTATTTTTATTTTGTGTCTAAATATGACTCCAACTTCATTTTTCATTAATCTTCATGTGTAAAAATAGTGTTTAAAGTGTATTGAGGAAAAAGACAAAAGGATGAAAGCATAAGATTATAGGTTGAAAGTACAATTCTTAGTAGATTTTTTCTAGAATCTTTATCAGGCATTTTAGACTTTTTACATTCCTTTTTCCTTATCTTTTGCCTAAACACGACTATAATCCCATTTTTCTTCAGTTTTCAATAGTCAAAAACTCACCAAAATCCTTCCAAAATCTCTTTTCCATCCAGGGCAACTAAATAAAGTTAGGAGAATCAAGTTTACTCATCCATCTTCTTCTATCTTTTAAGCAAGTTGGTGACTTTTTCCTTTTTATTTTAAGTTATAATCTATCATATTTCTTGTTCTACATTTGAATACATGTGTTTATGGTGTTTTTGAGCTTGGTGGTGATGGAAGAGATGAAATTTAGAATTAGTATAACATGAAAGGTGATGTTATCTTCAAAAGGGATTTTAGATGTACTTAAAGAGTATGGGTTATTTCTCTTAATCCTTATCGTTTGATGATTTATTAAATGATAATTAGTGTTTTAATATTTATAGTTCAAAAGAAAATTGAACTTAATTAGTGTTTTACACTTTGGTTGAACTAAAGACAATATTAATGTATAATATAATTGAAGCTTCAAAGGAGTTGAAGTATATGGATTGATTATATGAATTCTCTATAATTATTGACTTGTTCAATATTAATTGGCATCTTCAACTTCATATTTATGATAAGAATTGAGGATTGAATGATGTCTAATAGCTTAGTTATATTGAGCTATATATTGATGCCTTATTAAGCTTATGATTATTTTTTATGCAAATGAGTATTAATTGCAAGGATAACTGATGTCGTTTGAGTTCCTTAATATTGTTCAAGTTCTTAAATATTGTATAGTATTATAAACTTGAGGTTTAGCATTGTATTCAAATCTTAAAGGATGTCTTACTTCTTTGTTGGAATGGAGTTAAGTATGAATGTCATAATGGTTAAATGGATGGGTTTTATGAAGTTTTGTTGTAAACGAATTATGTTTATAAGGAGAATTTATATTAAATTGACTTTCCTGATATTTTTTGACACTTTAGACCTTGTGATTAGTATTATACGTGAAAGGAGGAGATGTTCTTCATTTAGTTAGGGTAGGATTATACATTAATATCTTAATGAGTTTATGGATAGTTTATGATGAGAAATGAGTATGTTGATGAATTTAAAAGTATAAATTGATGATTATGAAATAAGTTAAGGATTATAATTATGGTTTACTACATGATTAAATAGTGATATTGATGTTGATACTATGATTAAGATGAAAGGAAAATAGTGACAATGAACTAAATATGAAGGATGATAGTTAAGTTATAAGTTAGAGATAACAAAAGTTATGATTGCATGCTTGATTGATGGTTAGGACTTCATTGTCCTTAGAAGGGCTTTGCCTTATTATTATACATGTTATGTTTATGTTATATGTTATATGGATGAGTTTGAGTAACTCTCCATATTTTAGTTGCTATAGTGGCAATACAATGTATGTATATACAATGTATGTATATGTTTAGGCATATGTGTGGGTGAGATGATTAAGAGCAAGTAAGGCTAAGACAAAGAGATAAAGAAAGAGAAAAGTCAAAGCAAAGAAGAACTAAGACTATCAATGAAAGGTGAGAGATTTTAGTTTTTTTTTATTATACATTGTATACATGTATCATGAGTTTCAATAAGCCATAACAGACCAAGATATATTAATATAAAAGTCATATGCATTTTTATGGATGGAATGAGATGACATGATATAAATGTTATGTTTAAATGCCATGTGATGTGAGTGTAGTCAAGGGAGAAGTGAGATCCAAAGAGTCATAACGAACTATACAATAATTTTAAACCTATGTGAAATGAATGTAATGTTATACATGCATGACACAACTGGTGAGCAAAATTTTCCATGTAAGAGATAAGTAAAAGATATTACTAGTTAGATAACTGTCCTAAGAGTGCACGACTAGAGAGGAAACTCTCTTATGTGAGAAAGACAAGTAAACCAAGTAAGGATTCTTATGGACTTGACTATCCATATATGTAATATTTTATTGTATTAATGATATATGTAAATGATGTGCCATGTAGCTAGAGATACATTCATGTAAAGACATGTGAGCATGCATGAAGATAATATAAATTTCTCATTGAGTTTCCCATAAAGAGCTCACCCCGCACACACATACAAATTATTTTGCAAGTTAAGCATAGGATTGATGCCATAGATATATGCTTGAAGTTAAAGGCTAGAGATAAAGTTTTAAGTTATATGTCATATATTTAAGGCACTACACTAATTCTTTATAGTTCCCTACAGTAATGATGTATATGTATAATTAAAACATTTATGAATGTATTAAGCAAATTTAAAGTATATCTCGTATTCGTAATAATATCCGCAAAGTCTAAGTTATGAATAATATGATATGTATATGTCGAAGGTTAATGTCAAGCAAAATAATTATGATTCATGATTAAAGGAAATGATGTCAAGGTATACGAGGATTTGTGGTCATGCAAAATAATTGTTAAATGCTTATAATAATAAAAAGAATATTATAACTAGAATAACCTTAAGTAGACCCCTGATTCTAGGATTATCCAAATGAGAGAGTTTTATATTTAATAATGTGTATATAATGATAACGAAAAAAATGAAAGATTAAAATGAATCAATTGGTGAGTCTAGATTCTCTGACATGATAAGAAATGAATTAAATAATCAAAGTATAATGTAAGAAAGTGTTTTTATGAAATATTTAAGATTAAGCTTAGTTTAAATCCCTACCTCTTATTTATTTTATCCTAAAAGTATAAAGCAGGCAAATGAAATCGAAAAATTCGTATAAGTCAATAAGTATAAGTTAAGATTCAAAGTGTTAGAAAGCGAAAAAATGGGTTTTAACCACAAGAAATTAGGCTTGTTATGGGTTCTACAGGCTTTAAGTCTTCCTGTTACTTAGCACTAATACGACTTGAAATTTGGGTAATGATAGACGTCTTCTATTGATCTTTGCTTAGCTCAAGTTGTTTGTTTTCGCTTAGCCATCTCTTTCTTGATTGCTTTCAAGTCCATTTATATAAAACATACAAGTATTGAGTATCTATTAGTATGTATAAATTACAATAGGTTGATTAAAGGTATACCTATTTTTGGTTTGATTAGGTAATATGTATCTATAAGTTTCATTTGATTCACCAGACCATCTGCTTCAACTTGAAACTTTTAGGCTATTTGTTTGTCTTATTTAGCCATTTTAATCTTTACTTTTCATTTTTGTTCTTCCATCCACTTCATTGAAAAGATTCACTTCTTCTTCATATGACACAATAAAGAATTTACTTTTCTACTTCTTAATTGATGAAGGCATATGGTTGAAAAATCCGCACCCAGTTTGGAGTTTACATGCTAATAATCTTTCCCCTTTTCAGTATATAACTGTATGCTTTATCATCCTAATGGAAATTGGCATTCCTTTTTTATGAGCTAATAGATATATATCCCTACCAACATCCTGAGCTTTATGTCAAGTTGTAATGCTCTTAGCAACTCTTGTATGAATTATGGCTTAGGCAATCTAATCCCTGCTTTTAATTCTTCTTTATATAACATGAATTAGTTTGTGGTAATTGTAAATACACCTTCATGTCTTCCTTAGGTACTATCAATTCATATTCCCTCAGGATGTTATACTTCAGTTGAATCTTAACAAGTTTTAGCTTGGTCACATTACTTTTCTCCTTAGTCATTCTAAGATGGCTTTTTCTCGTCTTTAGTAGTTTTAGAAGAGTTTCCACTCATACTAAGGAAGCATTAGGTTAAGTTTATTGCTCCTTTTATCTAATAAGTTACTATGTTTCACTTCCTTCTTCCTCTTTTATAACATGACCTTTGTTGATCTTTGGTTTATCATTTCTTTCCCTTTCTTGAGAGGTAGTATATTTTTCCATCCCTTCTATCAATACATACTCTTTACTGTCCATAGGACTACCTATATTCTTTGTATTTTCAATTGATGGGGTGCAGTCGAATCATGTGGCTTTAAGGTTGGAGAGGTGTCCATAGAATTTTATGCGTCTATTAAATAATAAGAGAGAACAAGAAAAAGCAAAATAAAAAAAAATAACAGTCTTACTTTTTGATGGAGATGATCTTTAGAACAATGCAATTACTATTAGCTTCAATCCTTGTTGCTCCTAATTTGCTGAAGAAATGATGTTAGGCCATTTGCGATAGTAATTGCTCTTATTTAAAGATTCAATTTAGGTAAATGGAATGTCACAAACCATATGAAATGACACTAGCTATTATGTGGCTAGGGTTTTCTTGATTATGGTGCCCCATATCATGATGCTTGTAGTTGTTTGTCACGTACTTTGGTGGTTGGCTATTCATGAATCTTTTGATGTTTGAATTTCAACTTTTGCCTTCTATATTTAATTATTTGCTCGATTCCACTTTTATGTTTTGATAGTTACAACTCAAATGATTTGGCATCTTGTTTTGCTTGGGATATTGAGGCTTCCAAGATGTGAATAGACTCACTTTGAAGAGGCATGTGACACTATGTTAGCTAATATGGGCTAACCCACCTTGATTGGTATAGGCCCAGTTCGAGTTTATTCAGGCCAACACCTAACAAATAAGGTTAGCTCGAGTCAAAATTTATTATGCTTGGCCTTTTAGCCCATTTATAATCATTTATCTTAAGAAGGATGATTCATCCTAATTCACTCCAAGAAGCATAGTTTACTGCGTCGTTATTGAAAATGGACAATATCTTATAGCTCCCTATATAAGGAGCTCTTGATCAAGTATTTATTCATTATATCTCATATACTTATGTTATTTCTCAAGCATTAATTTGACTTAACCATCAGATTGGACATTCGACACAAAACTAACTTCTTTTTTATCACTTCCCTGTTTTATAAATTTTGGTTAAAGAGACTTGTAGCTATCAATTTGGCATGCCAATTTAATAGTATATATCATGATATAAGAATGATAACTGAGAACTATGATACTTGATAATTAAAAATAGGTTAAAGTTATTAAATTTAGTTATTTTTTTAGTTCTAATTATGACTTAGATTCTTAGATTATAACACAACATTAAATCATAACTCTCTTTAAAAAAAAAAAAGAAGAAAATGAAAGAATTAATGAAAAAAATAATCTATTGGAAATGTTTTTCTAATTGTGACCACTTAACACTATGGTTGCTTGTGAACATAAATGATAGTGTAATTGTAATCACTGTCCACTTTTTTTATTATTAAAAATAAAAAATTTAATAAATCATGAGTTATACAAAGAGGTATTTTTGTATATAATAATGCTAAAGAAAAACAAAAAAACTCAATTATGAGTTTGGTAGCATTTGTTAAAACTAAAAATTAAGTGTTGAAAATTTAAGAGTTGAATTTTAAGTACTGAATGATTTAAATATTGAAAGTTTTTAAATGTATAGTTGTTTGGTATGAATTGAAAATTAAAGGCTGAATCTAATTAACATATTTGATAATTATAATTATTGAATAGATATTAAATGAATTTTATTTTTAAAGGAGAGTTTGATGAGTTATGAAGGGTATATAGGTCATATTAATAAAAATATTTTTGTATTTGTTGGCTGAGCTATTAACTGATAATTTTAAGTTAAAAAATTTGACTTATTTTTTTAAAAGAATTCTAACTAAATTGAACTATTTCAGTAATGGATAAATAAAGTTATTACATAAGTTTAAAAAATTAAGTGTTTAAAATATTAATTTTAAGTGTTGAATTATGTTATCAAACAACCCCTTAGATATATTGTATTCTCTCTAACAATTTCATAAAATTTTCTTATTTATTTTTTTATAAATATTGGATATTAAATTAGTTTTAAAATATTGAGTTGACTCTCATTTATTAATTAATCACTTTTAAATTAAGAATTCCAAATTTATTGATATTAACTACTTCTATTAATGATTCTTTTTGTATTGGATTTTTATAGCAAAATTTAATTAATGTTATATTCAACTTCTTAAAAAAACAGAGGGAGATAGAGAAAGAGAGAGAGAATTCTTCAACATGTCTAAAAATTTTCACTTATTTATATATTTTTTCTACATAAAATGGATACACGATTTTTATATAAAAATTGATATAATAAATGTATTAAAATTATACTTAAAATTTTTTAATTACTTTTAACATTACTTTTTATTTTTATATTGGATGTTATAGCAAAAGTTATAACTTTTAATTAATGGGATGACTAATATCCTCAAAAGTAAGAGGATAAATGATGTCCCTAAAATATTAGGGATGATTGATGTCCCAAAAAATTGAGAATGACTGATGTTTCTAAAAGTAAGAGGAGACGATTGATGCCTCTAAAGTCAAGAGGTAATTATTGTCCCAAAAAAAAAAAAGACAACATTCGTCCCAAAAAATTATAGACGTATCTTGTCTCATTTATAAGGATGACCTATAACTCTGGAGAAGAAGCTATATGGATGATCATTGTTGTCTTTTAAACTATAAGGGATCGTTTTTCAAGCTTAAGGAGATAATTTTAGTCGACCCCTTAAATAATAAATTTTGTAATAGTCTATTCAAACTCTTTGAAAAAAAAAAAGAAAAATTCTTCAATATATTAAAAAATTTTAATTTCTTACATAAGTAATAATGTATATTTTTTTCCTACACAAATATATTGGATATAAAATTTATGTATAGAAATTAATATAATAAGTTCATTAAAATTATACATCATCTAAATTTTGCATTAAAAATATTTTTATTAAATAACATTTTAAGTATTTATAAATGGGATTAAATTTGTACAATTATTTTTGAATTATCAAAGATCAATTAACAAAAATATAACTATATCTTACAAGTTAAAGATGAAATTTAAAATTTCCTAAACTTAATGAGACGTAAAAACTAATTCAAAAATTTTGAATAAAATAAAATAATACAAAAATATTGAATTCGTATCTTTTATTTGTTCTCTTTACTCCAATTGATATGTTTTGTGTATATAATTAATTTAGTAAATTTTAAACTGAATAGAAGAAAGCTAAGTTACGAGAATTAAAAAAAAAAGATAATTTCCTATAGATTTAATAATTTGAATATGATATAATTTTCTCATACTTGTTTCAATTTAAAAAGGGATAAAGATCTGACAGGCCTAAATATTTTTGCTTATTTTTTAGAGTGAGATTGAAATTGAAATCATCAAAAGTGTGTTCAGAATTGCTATCGTAAAAAATATGATTTTATTTATTAAATTACCATATTTTAAAATTTTAATAATATGTTTATCTATTTATTACACTGTAAATTAGTATGGACAAAATCTTATAATATTAATTTTTTGTAATCAATATTTAACTCACAAACTGATGAAAAATCTATAATTAATTAGAAAAGAAAATTTCTTTCAACTTTTTTTTCCCAAAATCAGCTATTGCTAACAATATTTTTAAAACTAAACTAAGGACTGAATAAATTGTTCAGACATTCTCAATCATCCAATCAATCGGTTCAATTGGTTTTGTTTAATGAAATGATATTTTAAAAATGAAAAAAAGTATGCAAATAATAATTAAAAATAAAAATCATAATATGATAAAATAATAGAAAAATATTTTAGTATTAAAATTTTGAGTAGAAGAGTATATTTTAAAAAATTATTAAATTTTGGATAAAATATTATAGTTTTCACGTTGAACTAATTTGATAAAATTGTCAATTTTGATCATTTTCTCGATTTTTTTTACTTTTGATGGATTGTGATTAATTTTTAATAGATTGATTTTTTACCCCTAATTGAACCAAAATTTTGATCAATTTTAAATTTTACAAATTTGGCCAATTAATTCAATTTGATTCTAAATATATTAGACAATAGCAATGTCAAACACACTCTAAAGTCACTTAAGCATTGCCATAGGATTAATACATTTGATTCAATAATATTAAAATAATCTGTAAAATGATAAGATCATAAATTTAAGTTTCAAATGGAGCTAAATTAGTAATAATTTTCAAGACACCCTCCAAATCAAAACTATAAGTTAATATCTTTTATGGATGTTACTCTTGCTTTTCAAGAATTCTCCAACTCCAAACTGGTAGTGATGGCCTTGGTAAAAGCCTCTGTGGTAGTTTTATTCAATCTCTTTCTATTCTTGGGCTTTAAGCCCTATAATGTCTGCAAGTGAATAACCTTTTATAATGTCTGCATCTATTCATTTTCAGCATTCATACTTTCAATTTCTGTTGAAGAAAAGGAAAGAATATTAAGAGAGAGAAACTTCTCTTTTATCTCATTTTAAATTACTGGTGGCAACTATAAAATATGCTTCAATTTGTTCAAAAAGAAAGTTAAATTTTAAAAAAAATGTGAATGATTCAAATTTAAAATGACTCAAACATTCAGAAAAAATTTTAATTCAACTCTAACTCAACTCATCAACTAACCAAAATATAGCTCGAGAAGATTAATCCAATTTGATTATCCACATTTTATTTAATTTAATTAAAAGTATTAATTATAAGTAACTTAATCAAATTCATAACTAAAAAATAATGAAATTTATTTTTAGGCTAAAAGGCCACATAAATCCTTCAACTAGTAATGAAAGACAAATGAGAATAAAATATATTTTTCGTCAAAATTACCTCTAATTTTATACTAATTTATCACAAAAGTTTAATTTATGAGTTGAGGAGGGCGAGTGCAATACATTGAAGCTAGAAATCACGTGAAATAATCTTCGACCATTATTTTATGTATTTTAAATAAAATAAAGGAAAAGAGAAAATAAAATGATAGTCTCCTACCTGCCATTTAACAACCCAAAACCAATAGTTAAAGTAGTTAGCTTCTAAATGAGGCCCTGTAAACTGTATTTTCATTACTCAAATCATTCTAACCAATCTCAACTCCAATAGATTGTATCGTAGTTTTTCTCAATTCATTCATCAATTAATCACTTCTGAAACTCTTTTTGAAAAAGAACTATTATGTCATTCAAAATACATGCCTTTTTCTTTTTACTGTCATAAATTCACACAATTTCAAAAATGAGTTATCACCTATAATCCTTACAGTGTTAATCAAGAAGAATTGATAAACTTGTCTCAATTTTTTCCATCTTTACTTTATAATTAGGATAAGAATGAAATCTTCAACCTGAATTTGTCTCACTCCAGACCACTATTAATGATGTTCTTTTCCAGTAGTAGAAGTACTTTTATACACTACCATACACTTATTTAATGTCTCTTTCTTAATATGGGTTGCAATTAAGTAAAATTATTACTTCAGGAGGACATCACTCTTTCATACTATTCACTCAATCAACTCTGATTTGAGAAAAAAGTTTATTGTCAAAGTGAGCTCTGGTTTAGGATTTAGAAATTTTGGATTCTTTTAGAGGATCTACAGAATTTAGAGATTTCACTCATTTTGTTCTCATAAATGCGTTAAGTGATTGTTACTTTTCTTCTTTTTTCTCTTAAAAATGATTTTATAATTATTAAAATTCATTTGCAACACACGCATCTTCTTCAACTCATATGTTGGACTTTTATAATGAATCAGTATAAGATCAGAGGTAATTTTAATGAAAAAAACTCATTTTATCCTTATTTATCACTCCATTACCAATTAAGGGACTTATTTGACCCTTTAGTCTTTATATCTCAAATCAATAACTGCATCCATACCTCGAAATGCTTCAATAAAAATTTACAAAAAAATCTAATTTAAAATTAACTTAACTCAATTTATTAGCCACTTTTATTTCAAAGGCGTGGGAAAAAAAAATGAATACAAGTCTCTAAAATCGTTAAAATGAAAAGGAAATAATAAAAATGCCCTAAGCTTCTTCCCAAATTAGTGGGGAACATTTGTGCAAGGCTAATATTAACATGTAGTAGAAATGTAATCTAAATTCAAACATATTAAATTGCTACAAAATTAAACTATAAAAAACTAACATGTAATAAAAAAATTAACTAATAAATCTTTAATTCAATGATATTGAAACTATGAGTTCTTATCTTAACAAAAACTAAATAAAAAAGGCTTAATGATTTAAGATTCAAATATTTTTATGAAATATAAATTATATTTTAAGTTTCTAATTAAACCAATCACATCTCAAGTTACTAAATTAATTTCAACTATATCCAAACTCAAAATTAGAAATTAGTAAATGTATATTCATACTAGATTGGACTTACACTTTTTGACTAGTTCACTTAAATTCAAAATTAAAATTAGTTATTAATTAAGATGATATTTTAATTTTAACTGAATTTAGTATATTTTCGTTAAAAAATTATTTGTGCTTATATATATATATATATAGATAATGATTAAAAACTAAGCAAATAAAAATAAAAATCTTTAATAAAAAGAATATTCTTTTAAGAATGTTCGTGATTTATATTATGCAATTATTTTTTTTATGTTTTCATAATATTATAATAACCTTCAAATTTATAACTTAAATTGTGATTTTAACGAGAAAATTTGTTTTCTACCTTAAAATATACTTTAAAATTGTAAATATGATTTTTAAATTTTCAAACTTTTATAGAATTTATAAGATTTTATTTTGATATAATAGAAAAATAAATCAATCTTAATTCAAGAAAATAATTTTTTTAAAATCTATATTTTATAATGTGTCTTATGAGAGTGTGTATATAATTTTTGAAGTATATGCACTCAATAATTGAGATTATAATGAGTTATAAATAAATTGATTTAAAGTAATTGAATAAAAGTAATTAATAAATCATTTATAAAAAAAAAATATGTCATCACCACATTAATTGAGGAGAGATAAGTCAAATCTAGCTGAGTCATATGGCTGCTAATGACTAGATTTGTCTATTAATCATTATTGAAAAATACAAACTTTAACCATTGAAAAGGTAACTAATTAGTTCATTTGGAGAGATTTGAACTATTCCTATTTGTTCATTTGAAGACAATAGAGAAGAGGAAGTGTGGCAATGAGAGAAATACCTCTATTTCACATAGTTTCATCTATTATTTTTTGACGCCTCCTATATAATTTTGTAGCCAATAATCATAAGAACATCGTGACACTCGAACCACCCATGCTTAAATCCGATATATTAAATTCTATCTAAAAATATTATTTTGTAGATCTCAAATCACTCCAAACTTCTTTAATAACAAAACTAGTGACTTTGAAAAACTTATATCTCATAAGCTTTCATTTGATTACTTATAAATCTCCTAATTCAACTTGTAGCTCTAGTGGTGAGTAAAACAAAATTATATTATATTCGCCTTTGAAAATCAATCATGGATAAATGAAAAAGAGTTAAGTTTCACTATTATCACAAATAGAGTTTTGACATCAAGATAAATCTTTTAATATAAAAAAAATGTAGTTTTTAGACACCAATCAACGATGATTGATGATAGTTCAATAATTAGCCGGAGATGATTTTGGTGACGATTGAATAAAATTTTCTTTCGAAGGCTCTATGTAATATTTTAAAATTTTGAGACACAGATAGAAATTAATTTTATGAGGATAATCTCAAAACTCAATATTTATTTATGAGTTAAATATCAACATTTTCTTAATTGACTATAAGAAAATTGTGTTAAATAAAAAATATATATGGATATACTTAGAAATCATTTTAAATTTATACAAAAGTTAAAAATTGATATATAGCATCATTCTATCATATTATACTAATTTGAATATTTAAACTACGAGTGACACTATAATTATATTGATAGCTCCGAATGAGCATCTACATTAATTTTGAGAGTTAACTTCTTTTGGATTGAGTAACAAATATTTATATTTATAAATATCATAGGAAATTCTACCATAAGAAGTTTAGATTAAGGAAGTTTAGTATAAGTACAGAGTAAATTATGTTTGAATGTTAACATAAATCTTAAAGTTTATTTCTAAAATTTAGAAATAGAAGTATTAGTTGGGGTATTCATTACTATATTTCTACTTTATTATTTTGTTTAGATATTTTTAAGAAGCAAACAACGCAATTCAATGAATTTGAGAATATAATTTATAGATATATTCGCTCAATATATGGCTAATATATATATATATATATATATATGATTGATTGTGCATTCTGTTTTATTGTATTATGCTGTAGAAAATAGAATGACATTGGACTATTTGAGGATTTTGATTGTGAGATTAGAACTATCATATTTGATTAACGCTTTGATATAGAAATTTAATGATTGATATGCAATTAACTTATAGGAGTCAAGTTTGAGAAAAATACTCATTAGCCATTGAAATTAATCAATGAAGCATAAATGATATACAAAAGATGAACTGTGCTGTCATTTTTTGAGATTTACTTATTGGTTATAATATTTCCTATATTAGAGATTTACTCGATGAAGCATAATTCTACCTTTGTGTGGAATCAAATGACTAAGAAATTTGAAATTTCCTATGAAATTGATGCTTGTAGGGTTGTCTGTTGTTTCGTTCAAACTAAAAAATTAAACTATATTGATCGTTTTCAATTTGGTTTGATTGAATTTGAAATTTGCTTTAGTTAATTTTTTTAAAAATTTTAGTCGATTCAATTTGATTTAATTTTGAAAAATAAAACGAATAAATTAAATTAATTGAAGTAACTAAGTTTTTATTAAAATTTTTTAAAATAAGTGTATGAATATCGTTATATATATGTGTGTACTATAAATAATCAAAATAATATAATTTATATAAAAATTTTGCAAAACAATTTTTTAAAAATATTTGGTACAAATTGAAGCAAATTTGATTTGATTTCGTTCGATTCATAGAAAAATTTAGTTTTATTTAATTTTTATAAATTTAAAATTCGGTTAATTTAGTTTGATAAAAATAGAACTGAAATCGATTGAATTGACTAAGAATGCTCCTAAATGCTTGAACATATAGATTTTTCCTATAAATTAGGTAGTAATTAAATATTTGTGAATTATTAAGATCTAACTTGTGGATGCTCATATAGATAATAGATCATTAAATTATATTTTATGAGTTTTTATATTATATAGTATCACTTGCAAAATCGAACAATTACCAATGTTAATCTATTTTTCCAGATTCAGTGAGTCTAATTTGAAAGAGTTAAGGCACTACTTTTTTTCTGTTAGCAAATGCCATATTGCTTAAAATCTAATCATGATGTAAGGACGTATTATTTAAAATTATGCAATTATCGTTTGATAAGTGGATAAATTAATGAATTAAATATTTATGACTACTGACTTGTGTTCTTATGATGATTATAAAAAATATTTATTAGATTTTTCTATATATTTACTTTTACATACCAAATCGGGTCATGACGATGCTTAAAATAGGTTTTTATCATATAAAATATGACAATTAGTTTTTATATTTTTTTTAAGAAAAGAGATGAAATGATTTTAGAGATTAGAAAATTAAAATTTTTTATTTTTGAAGTTTAAATATAAAATTATTTTTTCTCATGTAAAAATACAAAATAGATCTTTATATTTTAATAAAATTTGACTAAAACAATAAAAAAAGTAACAAAATTATCTTAAGTAAGATATAAAATTAATTTTAAATTTAATTAAACTAATTTAAAAAATTATAAAAGACAATTAAATCTAAATACATATTTATTTTATTGTAACCTCAAATATTAACTATAGTTGAAATTAATTTGACAAAGTAGAGAATAATTAACTCAATTAAAAATTTTAAATATAAAGCTTGGATTTCAAGCTGAAAAAATAAAAAAAAATATTTCCACTTAAAAAAAAAATTAAAATAGTAAGGTGAAAGTATTTCAACTGAATCAATCAATATCATCAATATATAATTAATTATAGTCTCAAATTCTATTTGAAACAAGTGTATATTATTTTTCAGTTAGCTATTTATTTATATTTGTCAAACTAATTATTTGACACATGAGTAATTGTAAATAATTATAAATAGAAATATTAAATCGTTAAAAGAAATTACAAAATAACCAAAAAATGAAAAAATGAAAAAAAATACTTTTATTATTTTAAAATAAATATTTTTTACTTAATCATATATTTTATATAAATATTTTATTTTATTAGTATTTTAAATAATTTTAAAATCAATATTTAATTTGATCTCAAATTTTCAGTTTTAAATAAAAATTTACTATTTATCAAGTAATTAAATTAACAATATAATATCCTTTGACAAGTGATAATATAATTTATATTTTTATCATATGGCTAATAAACTAATAATTAAATATTTAATTTTCTAAATTAATCAAAAAAATATAAAAAGTTTCATAATATAGAAAGTTTTTACATAAAAATATTTTATAAATTTTAATAATATATACAATTTTTTATACTTATAATAATCAATATTTCATTGGTTACAAAATTAAAAACTTCAAATTAAAAAAATGACAAATAAAAAAATAAAACTATGATTTTTATCACAAAATTATCTTATTATTAAAATTTATTATACTAACTCAATTATAATTATAAATTTTTAATTTTATTTACTTGATAATAATTTATAAAATAACAATAAAACTTAATCATTATTTATATATTAATTTTCATCATTCAACTATTAACTGATTATTTGATAAATATAAATGTTAAATTTTTTTTATTTTTAAATAAATATTTATTATTTATCAAATAATTATATTAATAATATAATATTTTTATAATTAATAATATAATATATTTTTATTTTTTATTTAACAAATAAGCTAATAATTAAGTATTTAATTTCTTTGATTAATCCAAAAAATACAGAGAATTTAATAATATAAAAATTTTTTAGTATAACAATAATTTATGAAGTTTAGAAATATAGAAAATTTCACATTCATAATAATTAATATTTACTTTTTATATAATAAACATTAGAAAAATAAAAAGATAAAGAAATGGTCTACAAAATAAAACACATAAAATTATAAATTTTTATTTTTATCAAAAAAATATATTATTATTAAATTTTATTGCACTAATTTAATTATATTTTTATTACTTTATTTACTTGAAAATAATTTTATAATATAATAATAAATTGTAATTATTTTAACTATTAATTAATTAATAAAAATAAATATGAAAACTTATTTAAATATAAAAACTACCTGACTAAAAATAACAATAAATGGAAATAGCAAATCATTTAAAGAAATTACAAATTAGGTAACTAAAAATACAAGAATAATTATTCATGTTAAAAATAAATAGAATTTACTTAATTATATATTTTGTATAAATATTTATTTCATTAATATTTTAAAATATTTTAATAATTTATTAAATTATAGTCATCCAAAATGCATAGTATAATAATATATTAAAATATAATAATGCAAAACTTAGCTCATCGATTAATATATATAGAGAGAGAGAGAGAGAGATTGCTTGACATATTATTATTAATAAATATTAATAATTTAACATTTAAAATTTTAATGACTTTACATATTATTTATGTATACCTCTTAAGTTCTCAAAATAAAAATTAATTTATTGTTCATTGATTTTTAAAAAAATAAAAAAACCTTTCACATAAAAATTAAATCTTAAAATGTTATATGCTTCTTAATTATTTAATAAAAAGTTATTTGCTAAGTTATTATTAACTTATTTTACAATATCTAGTTCATAGTAAGATTAATTTTATGAAATTATAATAATAATTTTTTACTTATTAAGATCGATTAATAAAAATATCTTGATAAATTTACATTTTAGAATTAATAATCAAATTATTTAAAATATTCATGGCTTGACATGAGGCATGCTATATAATATTTTAAATTTTTGTTATTTATGAATGCCTCTAAGTTCCTAAAATTAAAACCACTAATATTATTCATTGAATTTCTTTCAAAAAATGAAAAAAATTTTAATATACAAAAAACTAAAAATCTTACTATTTAAATAATTAATAAATATTTTATATTTTGTCTACATAGATTTAATAGAAAACATTAGTTTCATAAAATAGACATTAATTAATTTTAATACAATGTAAAATGCTACATATCTTTTAAATTCTTTAATAAAAATTCTTTCATAAATAATTATTAATTTATTTGATAACATATAGCTTATATATTTTTTACTTATTAAAATTAATTAATAAAAATATTTTGATGAATTTAAATCTTAAAATTAATGATAAATATAAAGTTAATTTAAAGTTTTTAAATAAAATTATTTAAAAATATGAAGTAAAAATTTAGACAACGCACAAGTTAACATATTCTATTTTAAATAAATGATTATTATTTGTCAGTTCACTATTTATTTAAGATAAAAATTTTGACATTTATCAAATTAACTTTTTGACACATAAATAATTAAAATTTTCATATAAAAAACTATCTAACTAAAAATAATTGTAAAGAAAAATATTAAAAATAAAAGATAAACAATTAAAAAATATAAATTAAAACAATTAAAAAATATAAAATAAAAATAATTTTTTATATGTTATTTATATTAAAACAAATATTATTTATTTCATTACATATTTTATATAAATATTTATTATACTCTAATTTCTATTCTATTAGAATATATTGTTCTATTACTATTTAATATTATTCTATTTATTCTATTAATATTATTTATTATATTAGAATATGATAATATAATATTTAATATTATTACAATATATATTATATAAATTTATTTATATTATAATATTATTATAATATTATATAATTTATTTA